>CM021104.1:68799367-68837947 GCA_007115665.2 Sequoiadendron giganteum | reverse complement strand
AAAATCAAAATTATGATAAATAATGCAAAATTTATGCCCATTTTACTAAAGTATGCTTTTAAGGATTTTTTGAAAAAATAAATTAATTAAAGTACTTATACAAAACAAATATTCATTTTTCTTTTCAAAATGGATATCTATTTTTCTTTTCAAAATGGATATCCATTTTTCTTTTCAAAATAAATATCTATTTCAAGCTTGCAAATTGTATATCCGTTTTGAGTACATAAAATTTATGAAAATTAATTTTGGGAAACATATATCGGTTTTAGTTTGGCAAACAAAAATCAAATTTTACTTGACCCATACAACAAGTTAAAATTTTTGTTTTACGATTTTCACGAAATAAATATGTATTTTTTTCTTATTGCCACTGCTTGGCCCATCATGATCTTGCACATGCCTCACTACCATATTGAAAATAAAATTATGTATAAGCGGTGTGTCTTTTTAGTGTGTAAATGTTATAGTTCATTCTTAACGAGAAATATGGATTGCAAGCTATCACCACAAGGGTAAATAAACTCAAGATGTGCTTGGAATCCATCCTTTCATAATGGAATGAATTGTTACATAATAGATTTTGTAGATGTTTTTGAGATTGTGCAAGTAGAAGAGGTTATTTATTTTTCTTATGAGTGCATTGTGAATCCTTTTATTGAATTGTTTGTATTTTTCTATTTAATATGTTACGATCCATTTTGGTGTTTAGAGGACATAACACATAATTATGTTGGGAGGATGTTGGCACCCCATTTTAATACATCTTGTCACAACACCTAGCTACATATAGAAATCATATGGCTTAGTATCATACATGTACATAATTAGGGAAACATGCAACTTTGTAGTTCAACATAAGCAAGTCTACATTATAATTATAATTATGAATGATGTCATTCATATTTTAGGTGGTTCTAGGAGACAAGAACCTATATGTACCTTTGATCTGTTATATATAATATTGTTAAAACAAGGTAGACTAGTACTAATTCTATCCCTTTATATAGAGTAAATCTAATTTTAATATTTGTAACATTGGATTACCCAAATTAAGAGATTATGTGGAAGTTAAAAATCAACATAATAAAATCAACAAACTATGACAAATAATCACATGATAAAATATGAATGTAAAGAAACCCTTTAAAGAATAAAATCCACCATCAAAGTGAGGCTCAATTATGAATTAATATTCAATACAATAATATATATGCAACACATTTTTCCCTTTCAATCTAACAATATTTTGGCCACATGTGTACTTATGAAAATCAACATAATACATTTATTCCAAGAATCTAATATATAGAACATATGAATATAAGAAATCATTTTTGGTTTAGAAAATAAGAGGCAAAATCGATGGACCCAAACTAGGCACCCAAACACCTCATGCAAAAACTGCATAGCCCCATTCACATGGACAACCTCCTGGAATAGAAAAATGTAACTTGAAAAATAGTTATCATAATGGACATCTTTGACTTATACATCTTAATGGCTCATATCTCTAGATTTGGTGTTCACTACTCATGTGATTCCCATCTACAACTAACAAGAGACACTATAACTCCTTGAAATGCATAAGATTGAAAAAGTGGCATAAATGCATCTGTAACTACCATTGTCATATGTAACTTCCCTCATGAATCCTAATATCTCATATCCAATTTAACAAGAAAAACTAAATAATATATTATTTATCATCCATCTAAGGGGGCGTCTAGGTATTCTGTCCACAATGTTTGGAGACATGTCATATAATATACATTACAATTGAAACTATGATACTATCCTAACATACATTAGGACATACTATGAGCTATTTTGTGCAAATAATTTTTGTGATTAGGTTGTATGTGATTTTCTCATTGATAGTATGTGCATGGGTAGCTATGATTTTTCATAGGTTATAACATATAGAGAAAATGGTATGTGAGTACAACTAATGTATTAAGTGTTTAGTCACTTGTCATTACACAAAGGTAGAATAATACCTAATAGTTAAAGAAGGTTTTAAACTTGGATATTAAATATCAAAGAGTAGGATTTAGGAGTGGGGTCAGTGAACATGCAAAAATAGTCAAATTATGCAATAAAATCACACATTGAAGACATGAATCCAAAGTGACATAAAATGTATAGAGGAAAATATACAGATATACACCCTTTTCCTCTACAATTATATGAAAAAATAGATTTCTCAAAACAAAAAACTATATATTTATATTTAACATAATTTCTTATTTAAATACACATTATATTAATAATGAAAATATAAAAATATTTTTTTTTTATGAATTATCAGATTTAACTACAATACATTAAAAAAATTAAAAATTATATGCAATTGAAATCTTCCTAAAAAAGAGAGTTTAAAAGCTTGGAATCTTAGCCACCAGTCAAAAGTAAAATTATAATATGATGTCCAAAAGCACTTGGTGTAGCGAAAAAACCATTGTAAAAATCTCCTAAATGATGATGAATTTGAATCTTCTTCACAGTATAAATAAAATAAAATTATAATATGATATTAGTATTATCAATAAAATTCAAATATTGCATCTAACAACCTCTCATATATTCAAACATTAGACCCATCCTTCAAATTTTGAAGGATAAAGATTATTAAAAGTCTGTTGAAATATTAGCCCCGTGACATAGGTTCTAATAGTACGGAAAGCCCCCAATTTTGACCTTGCGTGCATTCAATATTAAATCCAGTCGAATGGTAAGATGAAAAGGTCGGAAGGTTCCTATTAAAGGCAACCATAAGTCAAAAAGTTTGGCGTAATGGGAAAAATTGCCGCAATTTTATTTATTTAAGATTTAAAATGTTCTTATGTTTCTTTATATATTAAGATATATAGTAATTTTATAAAATATGTATTAAGATTTAATAATGATTATGCAATAGATGGGAGTCAATAAAATTTGAATTTAAACTTTTAAAATTTAGGAGTCAATTTTACATTATATATGTTTGTCTCTATATATTATTAGATTGATTTTGAACAAATAAGTATAAATATTGGGGTGGGTAATGGATACATTAAAGTAAGTGTAAATACGAGTGTGATATAAGGCTAATTAATAAGTATGTGTATAGATAGGATATGCTCAAATATATAAGAATGCATATAAATAGAAACAGGTGATAGAATGGGGAATGAGCCCAACTTTGCACAAGATTGTCTTATTTATCACATGCAATTGTATTAGGGTATTCCATCAAAATGATTCTAAAACTAAGTGCTAATTGGTATGGGTATGCTAATTTGATCATTACAATAATAAATCATATATGAATTTTTTTTGTAATGATATTTGTCAATGTTGACTTATTATTATGCATAAACTTAAAAACTTCTTTAAAATATAAAGTATTTTCTATAGAAATATATTACCTTTCTATTAGCCAATAGGATTTCTCATAGTCTTTCAAGCTTATAAATTCAATAGTGTTATGTAGACACTTAAAACAAACTTTCATATTTTAATCTAATGTTGTCACCCTTCCATCATTCTACATCATTAATCATGTGTTACATCTTCACTTATTAATTAAGTTAAATTATTTAATTAATTAGACCATATTTTCTCCTATAGTTAATTATGTAAATATTAGTTATTTAATTAATTAAAATAATCCCATTCCTCAATTAATTAAATAATATTAATTAATAACCTTAACCTTCTTCTAACTAATTAATAAAATAAAAAATAATTATTTAATTAATTAGGCTAATCGATTTTTCTCTAATATCCTCCACTTTAAAAATAAATAAATCACTTTTCACTTTAATTAAAAAAAGAATATCCTCACCATTCATTCAAATCAAAAAGCATCTTAGCCATCAATTTGCATATGCCTTCTCCCTTGCTTGCCCTCTTCACACACATTCAGATGTGTGAATATCCCATATCTAGGAAAACAACAAACCTCCACCCTTCATTTCATGATTCAATCCCCTCCATCCATGTGTCTTCATCCCACACTTCCACATGTGTGCATCTCCCACCTACATGTTATTTAAGATTATATCTACCCTACATTGT
Organism: Sequoiadendron giganteum; assembly: GCA_007115665.2. Taxonomy (NCBI): domain Eukaryota; kingdom Viridiplantae; phylum Streptophyta; class Pinopsida; order Cupressales; family Cupressaceae; genus Sequoiadendron; species Sequoiadendron giganteum. Next base: position 68,833,885 of record CM021104.1, on the reverse strand, counting down.
ATTTAATCATCAACCTTGACCTTGCAATCAATTCTTAGCTCTCCATGTTCATGGCTAGAGACTTTTGTTTAGAAACCTCATCCAAATAACAAACATAATACATTCTCAAGATAGTACACACTACCAATTTAGCAACTTCTAGAAAAGAGCAACTAATATTACAACATATCATTGTAACCATTCATCAATGGAGCTCTTTTAGACATCATGAAGCTATAAATATTTTTGTTTATGTTATATTTGTATAATATTTGGTATTTTTATTTTCTATAAAAGGAGGTGCATGCTTGATTTGGATTGAATTCTTTGTGTTTAAATGCATTAGCTCTTATATTGTTCAAATTTTACATGCAAATTTTTGGCATGCCTAGAAAGGTATGAGTCTCCATATTTTTTGATGCAGGAGCATCCATGGCATCCTTACTATCCTGTGTCAACAAATAGTAAGGAATCAATGTTTGATTTTGTTTCAATTTTTTTTGTGAGTTGAATTTATTGTTTTGTCTTGTGAAATTAAAATTTTGGAGTGCATTTGAATGTTATGGCATGTTGAAATTTGAGTTTGAAATTTGAGATGAATTTGAAGAAGATACAATGAGTGGAGATAATGGAGAATCTGCCTTGAAAGCAAAAAAGCTTGAAAAAAAATGAAGGTGTGGGTTTCTTGGAGACCACTAATTTGACTTGTAACTCCAAATTTGAAATTCCTCAACTCCTAAAAAATAGGGAATCAGGATGTGGGCGCCCAAGTTTGGGAAAAATAAATTTTTTCTTTATTCTTGAAAACAAGAAAGCCTTTAAAACACTATCTTTCATATTTGGCAAGTCTGGAGGTTTGGAGGTTTATTTTATTCATTTTTATTGATGAATTTAAATTTCATTGGTTGCTCTAGGAGATGGGCATTGATTTTCCTTGGGTGGGTTGGAATGAAAGAAAATTAAAGCTAAATGCATTCTCATTACATTTCATTTGATGACAACTTGTGTTATGCAAAATTAATTCATTTTTGAAGGAATTTTTTTCCAGAATACAAAAAAGACAAGAGAGGGAGTAGAATACCTCCAGGGAGGGTTTTTGGATGGTGTTGTTGTAGGTTGGAGGCCGATTACAGAGCCAAGAACATCACCAGTTGATGCAGATTTGTGTGGTTGTGATTGTGTTAAGAGGCTTATTGTTGCAAGTGTTGGAGAAACTTGTGTTGCAGAGCTTTAATTTTCTGTTGAAAATCATTTTATATTGAATTTTAGAAGTCTTGTAAGGGCTTGTTGTATCCCATTATTCTTTCGAGACTTATGTAATCAAATTTGCAAAGTCTAATAGAATATGTGATTACCGGTTGCTAGTTAAAATTCTGAGTTGAATAATTGTTGCAAGAGATAGTTTGCCTGTGAAGAGATTTACTAGTGATTTGATGTGAGCTATTTAAATTAATTTTCATTGAGTATTTTATTTTTAATTAGCTCCATACATTAGTGGTATCAGAGAAAGTTTATCCCGATTCTATAACAGATAGCCGAAGAGAGGTAGTTGCACTAGGATTGTGTTGTGGGTGTTGAAAAAAAATGGATGGGAGAGGAGCCCATTGTGGTAGAGGTAGATGAAGAGGAAGAGGAAATAATTTTGTCAGAGATGATGGTTTTAGAGCCTTGAGGAGGAAGGTTGAAATTTTACAAAATGAGATAAGAAGAGGATTTGCAAGAATGAGAGACCTAGGAAGTGATGAAGAAGATGAAAGCATGAAGAATTCTAGTTTAGATACTGAGAAAAGAGAGGAGATTGAAATAATTGCAAACGATGCACTACTGAAAGCTTAAAAAAATTGGGAAAAAGACCAAAAATGGAGGTTCCTACATTTAATGGAAATTTGAATCTAGAGGAATTGGTAGATTGGCTTAATGAAATGGAAGAGTATTTTGAATTTGAAGAGATATAGGATCCTGATAAAGTGAGTTTTTCCAAGACAAGGTTGAAAGGGCATGCCTCAATATGGTGGATAGAGGTCCAATTAGAAACATGAAGAAGAAGAAAAGATAAAATTACATGATGGTATAAAATGGTAGAAAAAATGAAAAGGCAATTCATTCTAGTAGACTATGAGCTATAATTACATAAATAGATGCAAAACTTGAAGCAAGGAAGCGAGACATTAAAGGAGTACATAGAAGAGTTTTACATAATACTCATTAGAACTGGAAATTATAAGGTAACCAAGGAGAAGGTTGCAAGATACCTTAATGGTTTGTGGTCAAGTATACAAGAGGAGATGACACTTGAACATAGAGTTGTGACAATGGAAGATGCTTATCAAATAGCATTGAAGATAGAAGAAAGAATGAACAAGAGGTTTGAGAATAAATAAAAGGGAAAGGATGGGGCTTATGTGCAAAAAAAAGAGGGTGAACAACATATTAGAGACATTAAGGACAACAAGGATGAAAGATGTGAAAACTCAAGCAAGTCTTGTGATCAAAATTTTAGAGGAAGAGGAAGATCAGGTAGAGGATTTGAAAGAGGAAATTACAAAATAACTTGCTTTAGATGTGGGGAAGAGGGTCACAGAGCACATGAATTTCCTCATGAAGAGGAAAGACCAAGGAGAAGAACTAAAAATTAGAATAGAGTAGAAAACATAAATGGAGAAGTTTCACATTCAACATATTCTGAAGAAGCAGAAGATGGCAAAGCCTTGATGACGAGAAGAGTTTTGATGAATGAAAATAGTGAACCTATTCAGAGGAGAAGTTTGTTTAGGAACAAATGTAAATGAAAAGGAAAAGTTTGTAATGTCATTATTGATGGTGGTAAAACTGATAATCTTGTTTCTATAGAGATGGTTGAGAAGTTACACTTGGAGAGAAAGAGGCACTCACATCCATAAAAGATCTCATGCTTGCAGGATGGTCACAAAGTGTTGGTAAATGAACAATGTGTGGTAAGATTTAAGATTGGAAGTTATTATGATGAAGTTTTGTGTGATGTTATTAAAATGGATGTTTATCATTTGTTGTTGGGTAGACCGTGGTAGTTTGATAGGAAAGTAGTGCATGATGGATGTGCGGACACTTATAGTTTTACACAAGATGCAATTCATCATAAGTTGAAGCCATTGGATGAGAGAGTAGGGAAGGTATGTAGCAAGGTTGGAATTTGTTTGGTTAATGATTTGAAACAGTTAGAGAAAAAGGATGAAGATGAGGAGGATGATTTGCTAATGCAATTGGAAGCAATCGAAAGAGAGTGGAATGAGAAAATTTCAGCTAACACAAAGGTCGCAACCAAAGATAATGAGGTAATTTCTGATTTTTATGCTTTTTATGCTTTTTATGATGAGAATAAGGATGTAGTTGCAGCAGTATATGTGTTGGAGATAGGTGAGAGTGATGAGAAATATGTGAATGTGAAGTTGGAGTTTATTGATGATTCTTTGTTTGAGAATGATAAATGTGAAGATTCCCTGATAGAAGAACTTGATTACTTGTTGTAGAAGGTGAATTATGAGTCACAAGATTGTTATTATAACATTGTTTTGGGTGTAGAAAATCAATTTGCAGCAGTAGACTGTTTTTCTAAAGGCACCAACAAAGTGACAAGTTGAATTGAAAACAAGGCAAAATAAGAAGAAGAAGAAGAAGAAGAAGAAGGTATAACAACAAGAAAGGTAATACAAGGAACATGTTGTGTTGAAAAAGAAGATATGAATACCGTTGATTTGTTTCATTTTGGTAAAGCACATTGGTGGGAGGAAAAGTTTGATAATTTGTATTTCATGGGGATGAGAAAAGGAGGAAAGATGAATGGGAATACTAATGTGAAGTTGCAGGATGAGAGGAAAAGAAAATTTCTAGTGAAAAAGGAGTAGAGGTGGATCCAAGATAGACACGAAGCATACATGGTATTCTTGCTATCTTGTGTCAAAAAATGATGTTTGATTTTATTTCAATTTTTGTTGTGAGTTGAATTTCATGTTTTATCTTGTGAAATTCAAATTTTGGGGTACATTTGAATGTTATGGCATGTTGAAATTTGAGGTTGAAATTTGGGAGTGAGTTTGAAGAAGATAAGATGAGTGGAGATAATGGAGAATCTACCTTGAAAGCAAAAAAGCTTGAAAAATAAATGAAGGCATGGGTTTCTTGGAGACCACTAATTTGACTTGTAACTCCAAATTTGAAATTCCTCAACTCCTAAAAAATAGGAAATCAGGAGGTGGGTGCCCAATTTTGGGAAAAGAAGATTTTTGCTTTATTCTTGAAAACAAGAAATCCTTTAAAGATCTATCTATCATATTTTCCAAGTCTGGAGGTTTGGAGATTTATTTTATTATTTAAATTTCATTGGCTGCTCCTGGTGATGGATGTTGATTTTCCTCAGGTGGGTTGGAATGCAAGAAAATTAAAGCTAAATGCATTCTCATTATATTTCATTTGACGACAGCTTGTGTTATGCAAAATTAATTCATTTTTGAAGGAAGTTTTTTCCAGAATACAAAGAAGACAAGAGAGGATGTAGCATACCTCCAGGGAGGGTTTTTGGATTGTGTTTTTGTAGGTTGGAGGCTGATTATAGAGCCAAGAGCATCACTAGTTGATGTAGATTTATGTGGTTGTGATTGTGTTGATAGGCTTATTGTTGCATGTGCTAGAGAAACTTGTGTTGTAGAGCTTTGATTTGCTATTGCAAATCATTTTATATTGAATTTTAGAAGTCTTGTAAGGGCTTGTTGCAACCCATTGTCCTTTCTGGACTTATGCAATCAAATTTTAAAAGTTTAATAGAATATATGATTGTCGATTGCTAGTTAAAATTCTGAGTTGAATAATTATTGCAAGATATTGTTTGCCTATGAAGAGATTTAGTAGTGATTTTATGTGAGCTATTTAAATTAATTTTCATTAATTTCTTTTTAATTAGCTCCACACATTATTTTTATAGAGTGGGTTGAAGTATATTTTTTACACATTTTTCATAGTTTTGGGCGTGTTTCACACTTTGGCATCTTCACTCTATATTATAGTATCTTACAAAAATTAAGAATCTACATGTCTTAAATCAACATTTTTCTTACTATAATTCACTATTTAGATATTGTGTACATTCAACATCTAAGCTATAGTTCACAACATTTGTGACTTAGTTTCAACATCTATGCTTCCTATTCTAGAGTTTGAATTATTTTATGTTTAGGTTTATGTAAAAGTTTTTAGCTTTCGAAAAAGCTTCTCATAGCCCTATCTCCACTAATTTGTCTTGTTGTAGGTGTTTCTTGATTATTTATTACATTTTTCATCTCTTTGAAAATTAGGGTTTTCACCTTCACTTTCTAACCTTAGTTTTATTTAACTTGTGAACTAATATATACTTGCAAGACATTTTTTTATCATTTTCTCTACACAAACTCAACTAAATATGTTTATAGGAAATTAATTTTTCATTTAGACCTAACTCTATATCCTACAAATTTTGACATTTTCTTTCTACACTTGCACTTCGATATCTTCATGACCTATTGCAATGTCTATGATTCCTTGGTTTTAGGCTCACTAATACCATTTCTTATAGGTTTTTCCTCTTGTGGACATACTGAATACTAAATGGAAATCCTAACCATTAGTTTTGTAGGATTTTAGTATATTTTGGTTTCATTCTAGTGTTTCCTTTTATTGGTTTGGGTTTGTAACTCCTTTTTTTGGTCTAACTATTACTTTGTGTTATTTGACTAATTAATTTGGTTGTAGACTTATTATATTTACTAACCTATTTTTCTCACATTACAAGGTTTCTTGTCTTTCTTTCTATTTTCTTTGCTAATCCTATTGTTGTAAGTGGTTTAGAATTCGCATTTTGGTTCATACAATATTTATTTTACTTTTAGCAATTTTGATTTTTTAGTGTTTAAATTTTACGTTGACTAACATATGTATTTCAAAATTATTATCCTATTTTGTAGCATCGATGTGTCAGTTTTGGCATCTACATTATATATTTGGGTATCTACATTTCCGTGTCTCTATTTTATTTATTTGAGTGTCTCTAACCCATGTCATAGTGTTTTCACCTTAAATTTTTACCATTTTCACTATGTTTTATAGTTTGTGCTATTTGGTAGTTTTCTTTTTGTTGTTACTCATCATTCATTTTGATCTTTGTTCATTTATCATGTTAGGATTTTCTTTGTTATTTTAACTCTATTTCCTTATAGGTATGATTGTTGAATCCTAAAAATCTCTAAACTACTAGCTCGTTCTCACTAACTTATTTGTCCAAGATTATTCTCTAAAAAATTAACCCTATATTTCACTTTTCTAAAGGAATTAATTCTCTTATGTGTAATTTATTTGTCTTTTCCATACAAGTGGAATTGTGTATGCTCTCCTCTTACACCTTAGGGTGATCTTGAGGATCAAAACTAATTTTGCTTGTTTCATACTATGGGTTTTATATACTCATGAATCAAATCACCTATTCTATCTTCTCATGCATTAGAGGACCTTGAAAGTCAAAAGTAGTTTATTTTACTTGTGTAGCTCAAAGGTTGGGTGTGAATTCTCTCCCCTTTCATGATTTCATGATGTTAAGGATAAAAAACACCCACCCCTTCTCTTTTATATTTTTTATTGGGTTTTTATCAACTTGGATTTCCTCACCATAAAATAAATCCCAAACTTTGTGTGCTAGTAGGGTATATAAATTCCAAGAAGGATCTATTGTTTTAGGCTAATCTAGCATCTACTTTATAGTTTACGAAGTGAAGGAGGGAGGTGAACCTATTAGGCCAAGGAATTAGACAACACCCTTGTCTCATAGACTCAAGCCTCATGTAACTCTAGGTATATATTAGAGGATTTCATTGTTGAGCCTTGGGAAAACCTATCATAAAGAATTTTTTGGTCATTTGGTAGTTGTGATGCATTGAAAATTGGTTGGTATTGGGAAGTTACTTACCATGTACCTTTGTAAATTTAATACTACATATTTATCATTCTAAAATATTGGGACAATACTATTTATTATAAATTTTAGACCTACTATCATTAGCCTCACAATTCAAAAAATCCACTTTAGTAACTAAGGAATTCTTGTGCCTTCACTATCTTAAATTGTTTGTTTAAAACCTAAAATTGAGTCAAACCTTTGTGAAGCCTATTCTAGTCAAACCAAAAATCATGAACCCCATTTTGACCAATCTAAATATCCCTTTGAAAATAATGATGATGAGAGACTTATAGATCAATATTAAGATCACGATGATGAGAGTCTTATCGATCAAGAATAATATCTTGATAAATCTAATATTTCAACCAACACTAACCCAGCTAGACCTCTTCTTTAAAGAAAAATATGTCATGGTTAGGTACCTCATAAGCATAGGAACCAATTTCCCCTAGAATTATAAAATTAAAAACTTATGTAAGGGAAACCTTCTAAAATATCCATCAAAGCCTAATCCATAAAATCCTTACCATTTGAGTTGTACATCAAAATTTCCCTCCATCCATATTAATCCTTTTGTATTAGTCCATATAACTTCTAACCTATATATACCTATATAGTTCCTCATCCATTAAGTCCCCTATATACCCATATAAATCGTTATTTATAAAACCCTCCACCAACTCCTATAAAGCACACCATCATATTAATCCTAGGCCATCAATCCATGAAAATCCTCATCCATTAAACCATCCATCCATACTTATAAATACTAATCCATATAACCATGCCTTCTTAGATTATATAACCTATCACATCAAATCTCTTAGCCCTCCATATTAATCAAAATCCTTCAAAACATCCCTCAATCCTTCTGATTCCTCATCCATTAAAACATCCATCCTACTATGCAATTCCAACTCAATAAAACCACCTCTTAACCATTATAAATCCTTTGACATAAAATCGTCCATCAAACCCTATGGTCCCTCATCAATTAAACCATCCATCAATAGTCCCTCATCGAAGAAAAAATCCATCAATCCCTATAGTTCCCTATCCATCAAAACCATCCATTTTTTTAGACTGCAAGAATCAGGTAGCCCCCTATAAACTACTAAACACCTGGTAAAAAAATTTCATGTGACTAGTCACGCTGACATGACATGCCCTCTGGTACCATGGGGAGGGGGGAGACTAGACCTCGTGACCTCTTTCTTGTAACATAATGCTTTAGCCAATCAAGCTAGGACCCTGAACCCATAAAAAATATCCATTTAACTATAAAGTATCTCATTCATTTAATCCTCCATCAACCTAAATCAATTCTAATCAATAAAATTCCCCATCTAGCCATATCAATTATAATATATCCACCCATATTAACCCTAACCCATCAATCCATATAAATCACTATCCATAAACGCATATAAATCCGCATCCATCAAACCATCCGTAAATACATATAAATGATCATCCATTAAACCCTTCATTAACCCCTATATATCCCTCCATCCATGTTAATCCTAATCCATCAACCCTTATCAATCCTCATCCATCAATACTTGTAGATACTTATCTAAATGACCCATGTGTCAATACATATCAAGAATAAAGCATCACAACCCAAAACGGTCCTTCATATAAAAACCAAAATTGAAACCAAAATGTGCTTGACCACATCCATGCCTCAAATAAGCAAATGGAAACCTTATCCTCCTATGCAAGTCCTTGAACACCCAACCTTCAAATCTTAAGTGAAAATCTAATTAATATAATCAAAACCAATAAATTTAATCCATCCAATCAACCCAAATTAGCTATGAATGATTTTATCCAAGGGATACTAGAAAGGAATCATAATAAAAAGGGTAAAATTGTGTGGAAATGAGCCATACATCTTTTCAAGTATCCTCATTTTTCTATAAGCATAAACATGTTTATTTTAGAATTTGATAAAAAAATGATAGATCTAAATTTTTTTAATGATATAAATAAACTATAAAATTGAAATGCATAAATAAATTATAGACCATAGTTTTCAAGAGATGTGTTAATGTGAGGAAGACACATGTCTAGGATCTCAAAAATAGAAGTTGTTGAATCAAGAAATGAAAGACATAAAATATAAATAACCTTATAATTTCTAATCCAACAAGGATGATGCTAAGTAATAAAAATAAAAAAAACTTGGGATTTACTATCCAAGTTTCCAAATCTATGAGAATAATAAAAAAATAGATGAAAGAAGGAGTTTGTAGCTCATCATCCTATTCTACTTAAGAAAAAATAATAAACTAGTGAAACATCACACTTAGGATGAAACCTATTCAAGGTGAATAAAATATTACACTAACACCCCCCTTAAGTACAACTAATGTAAGAAAAAATGATTCCCAACAAAAATTCCATGTTAGATACCTAGTACAATCTAAAGAAACCCTAAAGTACAAAGAATGTGTTCCTCCCCAATAAGTAAAATCAGAAAATACACATAGGAAAAAAGTTACATGCCAAATAAGGTATGTGAGGGAGGAGAAATCAAGTGAGTATTATGAAATACCTATAAGATAAGGCACATGCATTCCTTTGTAAATAAGATAGAAAAGAAAAATGTAGAATATCACATGGAGGATACTATAGTAGGTTCCTCTATAAAAAATCATATTTTATTTATAATAAAAAAACACCATGCTATCAAGCTTTTAAATTTCTACTCAATTAGAATGTAGAAAGGAATTGGGATGAATGAATCTGGAATCCACTCTTGTTCTCAATGGTGATGATGAAATCTAGTTCCCATTAAATATTCAAGAAAATAAACCATTAAAGAGTTATATCCAAACCAATGTGAATTAAAATGTGTCAAGTGTATAACATGATGTAGCAAATAGAGAGAAATAGAAATAAAAATAGGAGATAATACAAATTGATGCAAGTTATCATCAAAGGGAAGAAAAATATCTTCAATAGTTTCATCAAGGTTTGAAAGGTGAGTGTCCACAAATAAATGTGATTTTTTTGGTAAGTAGACTTCCCAATAAAGTGGATCCTACCAACATGAAGAACCTTGGTGTAGATAATCACTAGAAGCCCTCAAAGAAGCATCTCTAAACTTTAATGAAGCAATTAAGTGATAGAGAGATGCCCTACAAATAAGAAATCCACATGTCCTCAACCTTAGATGGGGTACCAAGAGGAGGTGGCGGATCAATAGTAGTATTATCCATATGTGAACAATTATCCAAGAAAGCATCACTTTTAGATGAAGAATCAAAGCCTCCATATAATTTTCAAATGAAGTTTCAGAAAGCTAAATGACATTCAATATACTCAAATTGATGTAGAATATCCTAAAAAAATAAGATATATTAATTTATAGGCTATGTCATTATTTTAAAACTATATTTTTTTCTTTTATACTCCAAAAATATAGAACAATAGATCTTTCAAAAACCAATGATGGTGTGTCCCTTGTTTTGAAGACAAATAGTTCTAGAAAATTCAAATATTCCATCAACCACTAGCAACCTCTCATTTATTTAAACATTAGACACATCCTTCAAATTTTGAAGGATAAAGATTATAGAAGTCTTTTGAAATATTAGCCCCGTGACATAGCACAAATTTTTCTAATGACTTTGTAATAGAACGGAAGGCCTCCAATTTTGACCTTGCGTGCATTCAATATTAAATCTAGTCGAATGGTAGGATGAAAAGGTGGGAAGGTCCCTATTATAGGCAACCATAAGTCCATAAGTTTGGCGTAATGGGAAAAAAATGTATGCAATTTTATTTATTTATTAAGATTTAAAATGTTCTTATGTTTTTTTATATATTAAGATATAGTAATTTTATAAAATATGTATTCAGTCATTTTATAATGATTATGTAATAGATGGGAGTCAATAAATTTTGAATTTAAACTTTTAAAATTTAGAAGTCAATTTTACATTATAAATGATTTGTTTTTACATATTATTAGACTGATTTCGAACAAATAATCGTAATTAAAGTTTTAAAATTTAGGAGTCAATTTTATATTATGTATGATTTGTCTTCACATATTATTAGATTGATTCCAAACAAATAAATGTAAATATTGAGGTGGGTAATGGATATTAAGTCATTTTATAATGATTATGTAATAGGTGGGAGTCAATGAAAGTTGAACTTCAAATTTACATTATGTTTGATTTGTCCCTACATATTATTAGATTGATTCCGAACAAATAAGTGTAAATATTGGGGTGGATAATGGATGCATGGGAGTAGGTGTAAACATGAGTGTGATATAAGGCTAATTAATAAATATATGTATGGATCGAATAGGGTTAAATGTATAAGAATGTGTATAAATGGAAATGGGTGATAGAATGGGGAATGGGTCCAACTTTGCACAAGATTGTCTTATTTATCACCATGTAATTGTATTTGGGTATTCCATCAAAAGAGTTCTAAAACTAAATGCTAATTGGTATGAGTATGCTAATTCGATCATTACAATAAGAAATCATATATGATATTTTCTTGTAATGGTTCTTATCAAAGTTGACTCATATTATGCATAATCTTAAAAAAAATATATATAAAAAATATTTTCTATAGAAATATATTACCTTCGTATTAGCCAATAGGATTTCTCATAGTTTTCCATGCCTATAAATTCAATAGTATTATGCGCACTTATAAACAACTTCTATATTTTAACCTTATGTTGTCACCATTCCATCATTCTACATCATTAATCATACATTACATCTTCACCTATTATTAAGTTAAATTATTTAATTAATTAGGCCATATTTTCTCCTATAGTTAACTATATAAATCTCAATAAAAATAAATAAATTAAATTAATTCCCTTCCTCAATTAATTAAATCATATTAATTAATAACCTTATCCTTCTAACTAATTGATAAAATAAAAAATGCTTATTTAATTAATTAGACCAATTAACTTTCCTCTAATATCCTCCAATCTAAAAATAAATAAATCATTTCCTTTTTGTGCTTAAATTAAAAGATATATTTTTATCATCACGATTCATTCAAATCCAAAAGCACCTTAGCCATCAATTTTCATGTCTTCTCCTTTTCTTTCAATCTTCACTCACATTCACATGTGTGAATCTCCCATCTCTATGAAAACAAATAAATATCCAACCTTCATTTCATGATTCAATCCCATCCATCCATGTGCATTCATCCCACACTTTCACTTGTGTGCATCTCCCACCTCCATGTGATTTAAGAGTATAGTGACCCTACATTGTATCCACTTTTTCTTCTTTGTCCAATTGTCATAAGATAGCTTACACATTCAAGCGATTCAATCCTTAGCCTTGACCTCACAATCAAATCTTATCTCTCCATGTTCATGGTTAGTTTTTTTTAAGAAACCTCATCCAAATAACAAACATAATACATTATCAAGCTAGTACATGCTACCCAATTTAGTGATTTCTAGCAAAGAGAAACCAACATTACAACATATCATTGTAGCCATTCGTCTTGGAGCTATCTTAGACATCATAAAATTATATTATTATTTTTGTTTATGTTATATTTACATGTTGTTTGATATTTTTATTTGCTATAAAATGAGGTGTATATTTTACTTGGATTTAATTCTTTCTATTTGAATGCCTTAGCTCTTCCATTGTTCAAATTTTACTTCCACATTTTTGACATTCCTAGAAAAAGGTATGAGTCTTAGTAACAATTTTTATTTTAGAGTGATTTGAAGTATATATTTTTTGCATGTTTTTCATTAGTTTTGGGCATGTTCCAAACTTTAGCATCTTCACTCTATATTCTAGTATCTTATAAAAAAATCAACCATCTACATGTCTTTGATCAACATTTTTTATTACTAGAATTCACTATTTGGATATTTTGTAAGTTCAACATCTATACTTTGGTTCACAACATTTGTGACTTAGTTTCAACATCTATGCCTCTTATTGTAACATTTTATTTTTTATATTTACTATATTATTTAGTTTTTTGGTTTATGTACAAGTTTTTAGGTTTCACAAAGTTTCTCATAGCCCTCTCTCCACCAATTGGTCATCTTGTAGGGGTTTCTTGATATTTAGTGCATTTTTTATCTGTTTAACAATTAGGGTTTTCACCTTCCCTTTCTAACCTTAGTTTTATTTAACTTGTGTGATAATCTAGAATTACAAGATATTTTTTTATAATTTTCTTTATATGACCTTAACTAACTATGTTTATAAGGCTTTCATTTTTTCATTTGAGCCTAACTTTATATCTTACAAATTTTAGCATTTGCATTCTACACTTTATCATCCACACTTACACTTCGACATCTTCATGACCTATTTTAGTGTATATGATTCCTTGAAGTTTTAGGCTCACTAATATCATTTCTTATAGTTTTTTACTCACATCATTAGTATTGAACAACAGTCCCAACACTTAGTTTTACATGAGTTTAGTATGTTTTGGCTTCACTTTAATGTTTCCTTGGATTATTTTGGGTTTGTAACTCTTTTTTTTCTAAACATTACTTTGTGTTATATGACTAATTAATTTGGTTATAGATTTATCACATACTAACCTATTTTATTCACACTACAAGATTTATTTTCTTTGTTTCTATTTTCTTTGTTAATCCTATTAGTGTAAGTGGTTTATCATTTGCATTTTGGTTCATGCTATCTTTATTTTACTTTTAGCATTTTTTAGTGTTTGAATTTTATGTTGACTTACATATGTATTTCAAAATTGTTGTCCTATTTTGTAACATATGTGTGTCAATTTTGGTATATTTATTATATCTAGGTATCTGTATTTTTATGTCTCTATTTTATTCATTTTAGTGCCTCTAACCCATGTCATAGTGTTTTTATATTTTTTTACCATTATCACTCTATGTTTTATAGTTTGTCCTATTTTATAGTTTAATTTTAGTTTCTACTAATCATTTCATTTTGATCTTTGTTTATCTATCATGTTAGGATTTTATTTGTTTTTTAACTCTATCTCCTTATAGGTATGATTTTTGAATCCCAAATATTGCTAAACTACTAATTTGTTCTCACTAGCTTATTTTTCCAAGATTAATCTCTAAAATATTAACCCCATGATATTTCACTTTTCTAAGGGAATTAATATTTTATGAGTACTTTATTTTTTATTTTCTATACAAGTATCTATTGTGTATTCTCCTCTTACACATTAGGGTGATTTTGAAGATCAAAACTAATTTCACTTGTTTCATTTTATGGGTGTTGTGTATTCCTGAATCAAATCACATATTTTATATCTTCTCATTACTTAGATGACCTTGAAGGTTAAAAGTGGTTTATTTTACTTGTATAACCTAAAGTTTGGGTGTGTATTCTCTTCCCTTGCATGATTTCATGATCTAAGGGATAAAAAAAACCCATGTCTTCTCTTTTTTATTTTTTAGGGGGTCTTTATCAACTTGGATTTATTCAACAAAAAAATAAATCCCAAAAACTTGTGTGCTAGTAGGGTATATAAGTTCCAAGAAGGACCTATTGTTGTAGGCTAATCTAACATCCACTTTATAGTTTATAAAGTGAAGGAGGGAGATGCAACTCTTAGGTCAAGGAACTATAAAATACCCTTATCTCATAGACTTGGGCATCATGTACCTCTAGGTACATAAAGGATTTCCTAGTTGAACCTTTGGAAAACCTATTGATGTATAGAAAACCTTTTAGTCATTTGATACTTGTGATGCATTGATAAGCGCTTGGTCTAGGAAGTTACTCACCATAAACATTTAGAAATTTAATAGTAGGCTATGGGAATGGTCTTAACCCTCTATTTTTATCACTCTTAAATATTGGTATAATGTTATTTATTATAAATTTTACGTACTGTCATTGAGCTCACAGTTCCAAACAATCCACTTGAGTAACTAAGGAATTCGTGTGCCTTCAATATCTTATTTTTTGTGCAAAACCTAAACTTGAGTTGAAAATTTGTGAAGCCTATCCTAGTTAGAGTAAAAATCATGAACCCCTTTTTGGAAAATTTAAAAATACCTTTCAAAATAATAATGATGAGAGACTCATAGATCAAGATTAATATCATGATTATGAGAGGCTTATCAATCAAGAATAATATCAATTGATAAATCTATTATAACCCAACATTAGCCCAACTAGACATCTTCTTTAAAGAAAAATATGTCATGGTTAGGTACCTCATAAGAATAGGGACCAATCTTCCCTAAAATTATAAGCTTTAAAAATTATGTAAGGGACATCTTCTAAAATATCCATCAAAGCCTAATCCATAAAATTCCCACCATTTGAGTCATACATGAAAATATCCCTCCATCCATACTAATCCTACTCCATTAGTCCATATGACTCCTAATCTATCTATACCTATATAGTCCTCATTCATCAAGTCCCCTATCTATCCATATAAATCATCATTTATTAAAAACTCCACAAAATCCTATAGATCAAACACTCTATATTAATGATAGTCCATCAACACATACAAACTATCATCCATTAAACCATCCATCCATAACTCTAAATATGAATACATAAAACCTTTCCTTATCCCATTATAAACCCTATCACATGAATTTTTTTATCCCTCCATATTAATCATAATCCTTCAAACCATCCCTCAACCCTTCTGAATTATCATCCATTAGACTATCTATCCTACCATGTAATTACAACTCAATCAAACCACCTCTTAATCATTATCAATCATTTTCCATAAAATCCTCCATCAACCTCTATGGTCTATCATACATTAAAACTTTCATCAATCCCTATAGTCCCTCATCTTAAAAAAATCCATCAACCCCTAATGTCCCTTATCCATTAAAGCAATCTATTTAATTGTATAGTTCCTCATTCATTTAATCCTCCATTAAACTACATAAATTGTAATCAATAAAATCCCATATCTATCCATATCAATTAAAATATGACCATCCATATTAACTCTAATCCATATGTTGTTGGGAATTGTTGGAGATTGCTAATATGTGGTTGTCATCGATGTCAACACTATTAGCATTGATGTCTTTAAGATTGTATATGCTGAGGATATTGAAAAAATTGTAATAAAATAAGTTGTAGGTTGTCGGTGAAGCAGTGAAGTTCAGTATGTTGGAAAGTTCAATATATTTATGGTGATTAGTTGTGGATTAAAGGGATTTTTGACAAGCCTACTTGGTTTATCCACCAAAAATATCAAAGGTTTGCATAAAGATTTGATCTAGTTATGAGTATCTGTGTTCTAACAGTTTTTCTGTTGCTTCAGTTGGTGTTCCTGGAAGAAGATAATGTGATTCTAGTAATCTAAGTTGATGTGAATGCTTCTATGGTGATTCATGATGCTTGTGGATGTTTCTAGATCATTCTCTATCTATGTTTTTGGTTTGCATTGATCAGTGTGCTCACGATTGAATATTTTCTCTTGTGTGTTCATGTTTTTCATGTTCATGGCTGACAAGGTGATTGTAGCATGTTGTGGATCTTTGAGGAATAATTTTTGAAGGTATTTTATGTTCAAGGATATTTTTTTTGGTCCCTACAATGTTGTGGATGACTTTAGTTGATTCAAATTGATAATTACTTATTGTTTTGGGCCAACATTTTGTATTCACTTTATACTTTATTGAAGCTGACATGTAGATGATGTTATTGTTGGTTGCAGATATATATGAGTGATTTTTTATCTCATTTGAGAAATACATGATGTGAAGTGTGTGAAGTGAGAGTGATATGTACGAATAAAGTTCAGATCATTCAAAGCCAGAATTTAAGTGTGAAGAAGAGTGAGAAGAGTTTATGTGCTTAACCAGAACTGTAATCAGGTATTAACAGATGCTATTTTCTTAGTTCAAAATATTCAGATGGATTTAATTTGAATGTAACTGTAAGATAGTGTATCTTCCTTTGGGAAATAAGCCTTTTTGTATTTGAATAGTAAGCTCTAGGTAGTGTGCCTGAATACAAGTGCATTCCCCATTTTCTATACTTTTAACAGAGTATAAAATTGTGGATTAACCTCCACCGTGGTTTTTCCCCTAATAGGGTTTCCACATAAAAATATTGGTGTTATGTGTGTTTTTGATGTGGTGATGGTTTTTGCTTTCATTTTTCATTATCAGATCTGTGAATAAGTTTAATAAGTGTAAATTTTGTGACAACTAATTCACCCCCCCTCTTAGTTGTCTTCCCTTGTGTTGCCAACAATTGGTATCAGAGCAGGTTCCTTGGAAGAAGTTTAATAGCTTGAGGTGATCTAGGATGGCGACATACAAGAAGGATAGTTCGAGATTTGATGGAACAAATTATTCTTTGTGGAAGACTCGAATGGAGTGTCATCTAAGATGCATTGGTGAATCTTACTAGAACATTACAAAGAATAGGTATATCATCCCACAAAATGGTCCTTCTACTTTTGCTAAGATTAAATATGCTGAGTGCAATATCAAGAATAAGGAAGCATTGTTGAGTTATTTGACTAATTCCAAGATGAAAAATATAATGGATTTGAAGACTGCTGATGAGATCTAGAAAAATTTGGAAAAATCATATGAAGGTGATGCTCATGTGAAAATTGCTAAGCTGTAATTTCTGAAAGGGAAATATGAAACATTGAAAATGGGTGAAGATGAGAACATTACTTCTTTCATGCAGAGAGTGAATGAACTTGTGTGTAACATCAGATGTGTTGGTGGAACATTCAAAGAATCAAAGATTGTTGCTAAAGTGCTCAGATCCTCGCCTTCTGCATACAAACACAAAGTTGCTGCTATTGAGGAGATTTGAACTATGACAAATGTAACTAGAGACATGTTGATTGGTAAGCTTACTATTTTTTAGTTAAGTGAGTTTGGTGATGCTCTTCGTAAAATAGAATCCGCATTCAAAGCTACTACCTCTAGGAAAGATAAGTAGAGATATGATCCGAGAGAAAGTTCTTCAGAAAGGTGTTCAAGTATGAGGAAGAAATGAGAGAGATTGAAGAAGAAGAAAGAAAGCTAGATGAGCTTGAAGCACTTCTTGTCAAAAAAGTAGCTAGAGGAGAAGGTAAGTATAAAGGGAAATTGCCTATTAAATTTTTTTCTTGCAATAACATAGGTCATTTTGCTTCAAGGTGTCCAAAAAGAATTCCTAAGCCGAGATCTAACAAGCCTAGATTCCAAAGAAAATATTATTATGCTACTGATGAAGGTGTGATAGATGATGAATATAATAAAGGGAATGTAAGTGAAGATAATTATGTGTTTATTGCTATCAAGGAAAGTAATCCCGTACCTTCTAATTCTACTAGTTGCATGAATGTTGAGAAAGATCTAGCAACCAAAATTGAAGAAAAAGATGAATGGGTGATCGATAGTGAATGCTCTCATCACATGGCAGGTGATAAAAGTAAATTTGTGAGCTTGGAAAATTTATGATGGTGGTGTTGTAAGATTTGATGATGACAAAGATGGTGTAATCTGTGGCAGAGGATCCATTTCTTTTGATGGTAAGCATAATACTGATGAGGTCATCTATGTTGAAGGTTTGAAGCATAATCTCTTAAGTGTAGGACAAATGGTTGACAAGGGATATAATATTCAATTCAAGGATGGAAAGTGTAAAATATTGGGGAATTATAGAAATGTGATTGCATCAGGTACAAAAACAAAAGGTAATATTTTTCACTTGAGTACTACTAGTAAAAGTTGCCTGATTGCTCAAGTTGATGAATGTTGGTTGTGGCATAGAAGATTATGTCATGCAAACTTTGACAATATTATCAAGATAATTTCTACCCAGGCTATGAGAGATCTTCCTAAGTTGATAAAACCTACTAATACCATATGTAAGGAATGTCAGTTGGGGAAGCAAACTAGAGTTTCATTTCAAAGCAAAAAACATTGTTCAAATGGAGTATTGGAGCTTGTGCACACTGAATTGTGTGGTCCTACTAGAATCAAAAGTTTACGAGGTGATAGATATTTCATGTTACTCATTGATGATTATTCTAGATTGATGTGAGTTACCTTCTTAAGAGAAAAATCTAAAGCTCTAGAGAAATTCAAAAATTTCAAGACTATGGTTGGGACAGAGATAGGTCTGAAGATTAAGTGTTTGAGATTAGATGGAGGTGGTGAACTCACTTCCGGTGAGTTTAATTATTTCTGTGAAGGTCATGGGATAAATAGATGATTATCTGCCCCAAAAACCCCTCAGGCAAATGGAGTTGTGGAAAGGAAGAACAAGACAATTCTAGATACTGCTAGGAAATGTCCCACATATCTACTGGGGAGAAGCTGTGAGTATTGTTGTTTACACTCTCAATAAGGTACATGTCAAAGGTGATATTGGTAAGACCCCTTATGAGCTATGGTTTGGTCATAAGCCTACTATTAGATACTTCAAAATCTTTGGAAGAAAATTTTATATCAAAAGAGATGAAGATATAGGAAAGTTTGATGCTAGAAGTGATGAAGGAATCTTTCTTGGTTATTCTACTAAAAGTAAAGCCTATCAATGCTTCAGTAAGAGATTAAGGAAAGTAGTTGAAAGTGATAATGTAAATGTTGATGAAGACATAGATAGACCATCCAGAACCTCTGGATATGATTTAGATGATCAAAATGTCAGTTCTGATCAGACTCAGAATCAAGTGTTGATCATTTCAGTAAATCAAGAAATCCAAGAGGAAGGAAGTAGTAAGAGTTCAAAAGAGAGATCACAAGAGCCTGCAGTTCAAGAACATTCTAAGACACCAAGGTATGTAAGACTAAATCATTTAGAAGATCAGATTATAGGTGATAAGAACAAAGGTGTTCAAACTAGGAGAAGAATTGTAGAAGAATATTGTTTCATATCAAAGACTGAGCCAAGTAATGTAAATAAAGTATGCAAAGTTGAACATTGGATGGAAGCAATGAAATAATAGATACTACAAAATGAGAAGAATGAAACATGGACTCTTGTTCCTAGACCTAAGGACAAAAATGTAATTGGAACTAAATGGGTCTTTCAAAATAAACTAAATGAGCAAGGTGAAGTTATCAGAAATAAAGCAAGACTGGCATGCAAAGGATTTTCTCAGATGGAAGGAATTGACTTTGAAGAAAAAGTTTCTCCTATTGCTAGGATTGAAGCTATGAGACCGTTTCTTGCCTATGTTGCTTACAAAAACTTCAAGGTTTATCAGATGGATGTAAAGTCAACATTTCTAAATGGTGAACTGAATAAAGAAGTATATATTGAGAACCCTGATGGATTTAAATTGACTGATTAGGGAGACATGGTTTTCCAACTAAATAAAATATTGTATGGACTTAAGCAAGCCCCAAGAGCATGGTATGCCAGATTGGACAAGTATTTATTGAAGCTTGGATTTAGTAAAGGTACTGCTGATAGTAACTTGTATTTCAAGATTGATCATGATAAAGATTTGATTGTTGAAGTCTTTGTTGATGATTTCATTTCTGGAGGAGATGATAGTTTGTGCATGAAGTTTGTTGATGAGATGAAAAGTGAGTTTGAGATGTCCATGATTGGAGAAATGAAATTCTTTCTGGGATTTCAAATTACTCAGTTAGATAAAGGTGTCTTTATATCTCAGTCCAAATATGTGAAAGAATTGCTAAAGATATTTGGTATGGAAGATTCAAATCTAGCTGGTACACCTATGGTGATCGGATGTAGGTTGACAACAAATGATGATTCTCCTAAGGAAAATCAAACTAGATATAGATCCATGATGTAAGGAAACTCAGGTGCGGAAACAGCTTCCTACACTAGTCTCTTAAGGAAAGTATGGTGCAAATTCGTTTTAAACCCTTACAATTTCAGATTCGTTAATCTACTTAACAAAGATATTGCAGCAATATACCATACATACAGAAAATGAAGAACGACACAATGATTTACCCTGGGGAAAACCTTTCGGTAAAAAACCCCAGCACTCCAAAACCTGCACAATGTATTATCTTCAACACAACGGTTACAACACACTTGCAATGCAAGTTCTTTCAGGAGATTTCCAACCCTTGAAGACAAAATGCGGCAGCATGAAAAAACGTTCCAACAATACACTCACATCACAAATCTTCGCAACCCTAAAAAATGCTTATATCATGCGCTTCCCTTTTAGGGCAACTTCCGAAGATAACTGTATTAGGGTTTTACCATTCTCCGAGAAAATAGGAACTCGAAAATTTTTTTCGGGGCGATGCCCCGAACCCCACTATCGTGGAAGAGTGTACAGTACTCAACTTTATCAGTTGCCACATGTCTTCACCTGTCATTGAATCTTCCAGACATAGCTCTTACGTGTCATAGGAATCCGTCATAACCGTTTCAGCCATGATCTCCTTACACACAATTCAAGATGCCGACACATTAAGTGGAGTGACACATCAACATGCAAACTAGACATGTACACTCACACTTAATTACATTATTTGCAAGAAATACATTTTACAAAACAAATAATAAGAATAGGAATTATCCAAGGTTGAGACACCTTATTCCTAACACATGATTGGTGGATTTCTTTATTTGACTCAAACTAGACTTGATATCACGAATGTCGTATGCATTGTTGCAATATTTCAAGCTGATCCTAAGGAATTTCATGTGACTATTATGAAGAGGATTTTTAGGTACTTGAAGGGGACAGTTGATTTTTTCCTATGGTATCCTAAAGAGGATGACCTTACTTTGAGAGATTTTAATGATGTTGATTGGGCAGGAGATGTGAATGAAATAAATAATTCTAGTGGTGGTGAATTTTTCTTGGGAAATAAGTTGATTTCATGGTTGAGTAAAAAGTAGAATGCCATTTCTTTCTCTACTGCAGTGGTAGAATACGTTGTTGTTGCTAACAATTGTATTCAAGTTTTGTGGATGAAGTAGATGTTGAAAGATATCAGAGTTGTGTATGATGAACCTATTTCCATATTCTGTGATAATTCAAGTGCTATAAACATTTCTAAGAATCTGGTGCTGCATTAAAAAACTAAGCATATATCTATCAAGTTTCACTTTTTGAGAGACAAGGTGAGTGATAAGGAAGTTAGACTGGAGTATATACCTACTAAGGAACAAATTGTAGACATCTTTACTAAGCCTTTGCCTAAGGACACTTTTGAGTATCTTAGAAGGAAGCTAGGGGTGATTACCCCTCCTAATCTAACCTAAGATGCAATGACTTGCATCAGTCTATGCATTTCATAGTCATATCTTGATTCATATTGATGTTGTGGTGGCTGGTACTTAGGGGGAGTAGTTATATGTTCAGCTATATGGTTTAGAGATTGTATGTACCTTTTTCATTTATGTTAAATGGGGATAAGATTCATGTGAAAAACTGTGAATTATCCGAGGAGTAGAGTCAAAATCTAAGGGGGAGAAAGTGCAAAGAGAAAGTTGCATTGATGGTGTTTTTCACATCATGTGTTTCCATCAATGCCAAAGGGGGAGATTATTGTGAATTGTTGGAGGTTTCTGATATGCGGTTGTCATTGATGTCAACACTATTAGCATTAATCTCTTTAAGATTGTATATGTCGAGGATATTGAGAAAATTGTAATAAAATAAGTTGCAGGTTGTCGATGAAGTAGTGAAGTTCAGTATGTTGGAAAGTTCAGTATATTGATGGTGAGCAGTTTTGGATTAAAAGGGTTGTTGAAAATACTACCTAGTTTATCCACTGAAAATTTCAAAGGGTTTCATAAATATTTGATCGAGTTATGAGTATCTGTGTTCTGACATTTATTTTGTTGCTTTAGTTGGTGTTTCTGGAAGAAGATAATGTGATTCTAGTAATATGAGTTGATGTGAATGCTTCTATGGTGATTCATGATGCTTTTGGATGTTTCTATATTGTTCTCTATCTGTGTTGTTGGTTTGCATCAAGATCAGTGTGCTCACAATTGAAGATTTTCTCTTGCGTGTTCATGTTCGACAAGGTTATTGTAGTGTATTGTGGATCTTTGAGGAATAATTTTTTAAGGTGTTTTGTGGTCAAGGATATTTTTTTGGGTCCCTACTATGTTTTGGATGACTTTGGTTGATTCATATTGATAATTACTTATTGTTTTGGGCCAACAGTTTGTATTCACTTTATATTTTATTGAAGCTGACATGTAGATGATGTTATTCTTGGTTGTGGATATGTATGAGAAATTGTTTATCTGATTTGAGAAATACATGATGTGAAGTGTGTGAAGTGTGAGCGCTATGTGCAAATAAAGTTCAAATCATTTGAAGCCAGAAGTTAAGTGTGAAGAAGAGTGAGCAGAGTTTATGTGCTTAACCGGAACTACAATCAAGCATTAGCATATGCTATTTTGTTAGTTCAAAATCTTTAGATGGATTTAATCTGAATGTAACTGTAAGATAGTGTGTCTTCCTTTGGGCAATAAGCCTTTTTGTATTTGAGCAGTGAGCTCTAGGTAGTGTGCCTGAATGCAAGTGCATTCCCCATTTTCTATACTTTTAATAGAGTATAAACTTGTGGATTAACCTCCACTGTGGTTTTTCCCCTAACAAGGATTCCACACAAAAATCTTGTTGTTATGTGTGTTTCTGATGTGGTGATGGTTTTTTCTTTCATGTTTCATTATTAGATTTGAGAATAAGTCTAATAAGTGTAAATTATGTGACAACTGATTAACCCCCCCTCCTCTCAATTGTTTTCCCTTGTGTTTCCAACATATGTATCCCCATACATCAATCCCTATAAATTATCATTTAGTAAACCCTCCATCAACCCTTATATATCCCTCCATCCATGTTAATTTTGATATATCAACTCCTAGAAATAGTAATCCATTAGCACTTATCAATGCTCATCTATCAAATTCCCCATCAATTCATGTAGATAATAATCTAAATGACCCATGTGTCAATCCCTATCAAGAATAAATCATTATAACCCAAGAGGGTCCTTCATACCAAAACCAAAATTGAAACCAATATGTTCTTGAACACATCCATGCCTAAAATAAGAAATTGGAAACCTTATTCTCCCGTGAAAGTCCTCCTACACATATCCTTCAAATCCTAAGTGAATATAATTAATCTAATTGAATCCAGTAAATATAATGCATCCAATCAACCTAACTCAACTATATGGATTTTCTTGAAGGGATACCAACAAGGAATCATAATAAAAAAAGTAAAATGTGGGAAGTATAGTCATACACCTTATTAGGTATCATGTCATTCTTCTATAAGAAAAAACATGTCATTTATTTTAGAATTTGATAAAAAAATTATAAATCTAGAAACTTTTAATAATATAAATAAACTATAAAATTGAAGTGCATAAATAAATTATAGACCATAGTTTTCAAGAGACGTGCAAATGTGAGGAAGACAAATCTATATTAGGATCTCAAAAATATAAGTTATTGAATCAAGAAAGGAAAGATATAAGATATAAATAAAGTTATCATCTCCAATCCAACAAAGATGAGGATATGTAAAAAAAAAAGGATTTCTTATCAAAGTTTCAAAATATATGAGAATTTAATAAAAATCTAGATGAAAGAATGAGAGTATGTAGCTCATCATCTTATACTAACTAAGAAAAAATAATAAACTAGTGCAATACCATACTTAGGATAAAACCTATCAAAGGTGAATAAAATATTACACTATCACCCCCCTTAAGTGCAACTAACATAAGAAGAAATGGGTCCTAAAGCAAGGGCATGTTAGATACCTAGTGCAATCTAAAGCATCCCCAAAGTACAAAGAGTGTGTTCCTCCCCAAGAAGTAGAATAGGAGAAAACACATATCAAAACTAAGGTATGTGGAGGAGGAAAAATAAAGTGAGTGTTATGAAATACATATAAGACAAGGCACATGTATTCCTTTGTATACTATAGTAGGTTCCTCTATAAGAAATGACCATATTATGTTTATAATAAAGAAACACCACACTACCAAAAAATTAAATTTCCACTCAATTAAAATGTAGAAAATAATCAAGATGAATGGATTTGGAAGCTACTCATGTTCTCAATGTTGATGGTAAACTATAATCGCACCATTAAAGATTCAAGAAAAGAAACCATTAAAGAGTGAGATATGGACCAATGTGAATTAGGATGTATCAAGTGTGTAGAATTATGTAGAAAAGAGAGAGAAAGAGAATGAAAAATATGAGATGATGCAATTGGACACAATATAGTCAAAGAGAAGACAAATATCTTCAATAGTTTCATCAATATTTGAAAGGTTAGTGTCAAAAAATATATGTGAAATTTTTGGTAAGGAGACTTCCCAATAAATTGGATCTTACAAATATGCAGAACCTTGGTGTAGAGAATCACTAGAAGCCCTCAAAGAAGCATCTCTAAACTCTAACACAGAAAAAAGAGGTGGAGGAATGTACTACAAATTATAAAGCCACACATCCTCAAATTTAGTTTGGGTATCAAGAGGAGGAGGAGGATCAATAGTATTATCATCCATATGTGAACAATTATCCAAGGAAGAATTAGTTTTTGATGAAGAATCAAGGCCTTCATATAGATACCAAATGAATTTCTAATCAAATAAATGACACTCAATGTACTTAAGTTTATGTAGAATATCCTAAAAAATAGTAATATAGATTAGTTATTAGACCATGCCATTTTTTAAAAACTATATATATATAGTTGCTTGGCTTATTAATGAGTCTGAATAGATAGAAAAATAGATCTTGCAAAAAATAATGATCATGTATCCCTTGTGTCAAAGACTAGTAGTTATTTAAATTAGCCTAACAATATAAGGAAAAAATTAAATACCAAAATCCATGATTAAAATCCCCCACAATGGAACTTTATCTTAATTTTTTATTACAAAATATCTAGGTGTAAGTGTAAGAGTTGGTATAGAATGCTTCATACTCTGCAAGATTTGGTTGAAGATGTAGCCACCTAAGATCTAGTAGGTTCATTGAAAGAACAAGATATATTAAATATGAGGGAATAAATATATTCTATCAAAGGATGCAAATGTATAATATAAGTGCATGGATATTATTATGATTATGATTAATTGAGAATAAAAAGAGAAATGATTATATAGACCAAGGTGAGACATAATATTCCATAATATTATGACATGTGTCTTAATATTATGACTTGAGACATAATTTGATAAGTATCCTATGTTTATCCCAAGTAAACTTAAGTAACTAGTGTGAATAGGACCTAGGTGATGAATTGGTTAGGTAAAACACAATGTTCACACAGACCCACCTTAAGTACAACTTATGGATAATGTTTAATATTTAATGGTGAAAAAAAAACAAGGATGATTCCCTTCTATGAGGCCATGATAGGTGCACATGTACAAAACAATATGTCACAAAAAAAGGAGAAAATCGAATGAGAAAAAAATACTCCCCAAGAGATTAAAATATAAAAATATCTCAAAAAAGAATGAAAAGAACAAAAATACATGTGAGGAAAATTCCACCTCATAAGAGATAAGAATAAGAGAGGTCATGCATCCCCCCTCAAATTAGAGTTCCCTACAGTGATGGTAGATGCTTGACAATGAATGTTGAATATAATCCAAGTCCATCAAATGACATTCATCCCTTTAGGAATAAAAAAAACTAAGAGTGTATGTAGGATGATTTCCTATTCCTTAAAGGAATATGAGGGAAGAAAGACCAAGATGTGTGATGTCTTTGAAATTTTCTCAAATGTCCCCATGTTGATGCTAAAAGCTACCACAATCAAGTCGGATGTTCCAGGCCACATTGATGAAGATGGAAATACTGAATCTAGTGGAAATGGATGTAGAACATTATCCAAAGATAACTTATGAATCCTCTAAATGCTACTCAAAGGTCTCGATATCCATACCAAATTGTAATAAATGAGTATGCAGAGAAGGACTAAGAGGTTTGTAAGATTCCCTCACAACAAAAAAAAAAGATGGTGCAACTACATAAAAGGTTATATAAAAAAGAATATGAATATTATTGATAGTTTCCTCCATGTATGCAATATAAGATACATAAAAAGAACCTGCATTTTTTTTTAAATAATCATCCCAAGTAGCTATATATGGAACACAATGAATATACTACAACACTAAACCATAAGAAGCCATGGATGTAACAATACTAGTCTCATCACAAGTAATAGTAGATGAAGGAGATAAAATGTCAACACATGTTTGTATAACCTCAATATATGAAAGAACACCAAGATTCAAACAACCATGTATTTTATCTCCTCAAAAGTGTCCAAACTAGATATCCCTAGTGTGTACATCAGTTAAAGGAACAATAGGTGAAAAAATAAAGGTGTATACTTGAGACTAATTATTAACCTCCCAAATTTCTATAATATCTTTATTATGTAAATCTAAAGTTATGATATAATTTGGTGTGAGATCAACACTTTTCCTACTCCACCATGTGTGATCGAATATATAAAATATATATTGGTTGACAATGATGGAACACAAAGAACATAATTAAATGATCCTTCATATATGTCGATAGATCCTTTATAACGAATATGAATATATATGTTATTATCCATTAGAATGTGTAGTAATAACTTCTAGGAAGTGTCATTAATGCTAAAACAACTACTGTAACTCTTAGATCTCATGATGTAGAGGTTCCATCTTTTAATGTGTTTTATGATATAATTTTTGAGAAAAATGGTACTCATGCCCCATTTATTTTTGTAGATCCACATTTTATCACACATCCATTCTTAGGAGATAGTTATAGTGATTTATTGGGGGTTTTTGCACCTACTCCTAAGATTCATGAATGTAGAAGTATGGAAAGGAAATTTAAAATGTATTATATTCCTTTTAGATTGGGATTTTTGTGCAAATATGTCAAACTCTAGCAAATCCGTTGGTTAGGGTTTCTCTCTCGACCGTGCACCTCCTTTCTTTCTACACCATTATAGGAAATAAAACACATTTTTCTATTCATTATAAATGGTTCTTCCCTTGTTTATATAGAATATAGATGCATTTATCATCCTCTACATCTGTAAATAGGCCCATGCCTTTGTATTAATAAATCAATGCTAGTTTCACCTCATCTCTCTGTAGACACATAAATATGACCAAGGCTTGCAAGCACTATTTTACCACTTTTCTTCCTAGCATAATTATGAATTATGAATTATGTTTTTAACCCACCTTCAACTATTAATTAAATAATTCATAATCATTTAATTAATTCATGATTTTCTATTCTTCATGATTATTAAATAAATAAATCTTATTTATTTATTTAGTGCATCACTAATTATCAAAGTCTTCTCATAATTAAATAAAGTTCTCAATTTATTTAATTAGTCTTTATCATTAATGTCCTCTTGATTATTAAATAAATATATTCTAATTTATTTAATATGTCACTAATTCCCAAATCCTCTTTTAATTAAATAGATTTATTAATTTATTTAATTAATTAACTACCTCTTCTAAATTAAATAATTATTCCTAAAATCATTTAATTGCTTTATGTGACATTTCCCTCTTTTTAAATAAAACAATTTATTTAAAAATGTCTCACATGGTTAACTGCTTCTTGTTTTAGTCAATAATTTTCAATCAATTACTTACTATTTCAAAAAATCTATATTTTGAATTAATTTTAATTCAAAATGGAAATATTCTTCTACAAATCAAGTAATTGCTAAAATTACTATTTTTCTAAAATCTCATCTTCTTATCTTTTGATTTTTACTAATTTCATCTCACTGTCACATTCATTCTCCATCCTTGATTTAATTTCTTAAATTAAATCTTGTCCACTCATTTGAGAATTTTACCCTAACCCTAATTGAGAGTTGTCATTTTGAATCTTGACCATTGATTCTAGGGCATTTTCTCAATCTTCAATCTCATCCGTCCATCCAAAATTGCATTTTCTATAAAATATCAATTTTGTTCTCATTTTGAACAATCTTAGAAATTTGGAGAAATCTATTAATCTATTAACTTATCTTCTTGCATTCTTGTTTATCATTTTAGCTAATTGCATTCTAGATTTAACTTCATTTTGCATTTAGTTTATACAAAATTCTTCAAAGCTTTGTTTAGGGCTAGTCCATTTATAGAAGTTTGTTCATCAAATCTGAGGGCACACTCTTCATCACAACAAGCTAAGAAGGTGCAATGGAAGTCAACCATGGAGGAGGAAAGATTGGGTGAAGTTGCTTCTTATTTCTTTTCTTATTTCTCCTATGCATTTTATTTCTTTGTTGGATTTAATTAATTTACATGCATGCATATGTTACTAATAATCTATCTTGCAGAAAATCCATCATTACATTGGTGAACCCAACGTTTCCTTAACACGTTTTTGTAGGTTTTGGTACTACCTCCGGTTTTTATTTTGCAAGTATAGGTAGGGAACGACATAATTGACAGACTGTGCAACACAAACGCTCTGTTGCGCCACATTTTACTTCACATGTAAATAATTTAATGGCAAGAGAAACAATAACGTGATAAAATTCAAGAATGGAGGACACTAAGCTAGCCAATATGCCAGAAAAAGATGGTCAAATGAGCCTCTAGTACAAACTCACTAGGTCAAAACCCTAATTTTCAACCTATAAATAGATTGAAAAAGCAAAACCAAGTGTCATTTTCTCATTTGCTATTTAGAATTTTTAGAGATCAGAGCTTAAAAAGACGATGGTGATTCCTTTGATAGACCACTATGGCTACCATGTGCGGACTTTTCGATGACCCGAGGACACAGAGGCACCTGTAAGTACCCTATCTCACTTGTGATTTTTTCAAATTTCATGCATTTATTACGATTTCTAGGGGATTAACAAATGTGTTGTGATGCAAATGCTATCACATAAGCCACAATTGTCTTCGTTTTCAATGCATTTATTTTCGTTGCGACGCAAGTGCACCGGGTAGATAGGTTAAAGCTTAAAAATTCACATTTGATAGGGGAAACGATACAAGTGTCAAAATGCAATGCATGTGAAGTATTTCGCGATGCATGTGCAATTTTGCAAGGAAATCATAATTTCGCACCACATTTGATCCCCCATTTGACACATTCACCCTGTCAACCCTTATTTTATTGAAATTGGGACGCATTCGTCATTCTGAGCCGCATTCGCCAGTTTCAAATTGCATTTTCCATTTTGATCCTTTTTTAGTTTCAAAACTGCATTCGCCATTCTGAGCTGCATATGCTCTTCATGCCACATTTTCCAAACTTCACAACCATCTTCCCACTATCAAAATTGAAGTCCAAAACTTGTCTTTTCCAAAATTCCATCAAGTTTTTCTTTACTGTTGTTGTTTAAACCAGACAGTGAAATGCTCAACTTCCCTCAACATTGCATTATAGATGGAATTTTTATGATCACAATAGGATTCCATTTCGATTCCATTTGTTACATTGTTAACTCTACCATCTCCTTAAACACTCATTTTTTGAGATTTTAGGAGTAGACTCTTACCATCCATTGTCAAAACTTCTCATTCAATACTAGGTTATCTTTGGACTTAATCACCCCTTGTCTTTCAGTCAATATCCTTGTGAATTATTTCCCACTCATTAGTCTAGTGTGGAAACTTCACCTTGTCACTCCTTGTCCTTTTATAGTCCATTGATATTCCAAACTTGAATTGTTGCCAAAACTTTTCCTGGTTAAGTATTCCTCTGCTTAGATTTACCAATAGTGAGTACATCTTAGGCTCTCTTTAGTGGCATACCATTTAGTATCTCCATTTTAGTGTTACACCATTTGCATTCACAAACCTTTAGTCTCATTTTCATTTCATAACATTCCTCAATTCCAAAACCCAAAAACATAGTGTCATATTTAGGTCATTCTCCCCCATCATCCCAAAGTTGAGTAAAATTTTTATGGTTGAAACTAGATTACAGAGAAAGAAAATACTCATGGCTTCCTTTGGACAAGACAACAAATTTCTTGATTTCCTTCCCTAATGACATTAACAATCTTTCTAATGACATGGAAAATTCCAGTATCAATCCTTTCAGTGAGATGAACATCCCATCCTCTCCACAAAATCTTTTTGAACAATTTATCCGCAGAGACCCAAATGGGGAAGTCTTTGAAGAAGACATACTAGCTGCTCCAAAACACCCAGAAGTAGTTGCTTTTGTGGAAGAAGTGGTCTTAAATGAATCCACCAGATTCCTAGCTATGCTCCTTGACCAAGGGGCTAAGTTACCAAAGGGATTTGATCTCAACGCTCTTAGAGCAACATCTCTCGATCCTCCATCATACAATACTTCCATGGGAGTTTCTTCACAAAATATCATCAACACCATCAATACTACCTCCCTTGGTCATGCTACCACTACAACCATTGCATCCACCAGAACCAACACAACATCAATTGGGGGATCCTCTACTCATACCAACACCACATCACAACCCATCCCCCAACAAACATCTTCACAAACATTTGGAGCAACAATAGGTGCAACCACCTCAAACCTCTTTGGAACTTCATCTAGTTCCATGGGTACATCAAAAAACCTGTTATTAGGTTCCTCAAATGCTATGGCAACCAACTCATCAAACCATTTTGGGAGAAATAAATGAAGATTTTTCATTCAAAGCACCCAACTTAATTCTTCATAGGTTAATACCAACATTCCTTTGAGGAAAAACACCAAAATTCCTCATGGCCACAATTTCTTATTTGGGCAAGGCAATCAAGGCACCAAATCTTTCACTTGATTTGGGCATCAACATGCCCAAGATCAACAAGGCCCCCAAATTCAATCCAATATGGAAGGATCTCATATCCCCACTTACACCTCTCAAGTTCATACACAGTAGCGCATCCCTCATCAAAACAATCATTTTCAGCACCCAAATCAGAACACTCATTTTTCTCACCGACAACCAATTCCAAATCAACATATCTCATCATAATAGGTGGGCACTCAATCCATCCATATCACCAACATGTGTGATGCTACCAACAACCCAATTGTGAAAGCACTCACACTCCAACTCCCTGCTCTTCAAATGCAAGTGGAGACCTTGCAACAATCCAACATAAATTCTTACATGTCACATAACTTGTGTTTGTATCCATTCGACACAAAATTGTATATGCCACCCTTTCCTCATGGATATGTGGTACCTCATTTTCCTAAATACAAAGGCAAACCAAACCCTATTGAACATATAAGAGAATTCACCACTAGTTGCATGGACATTGCATATGAGCAAACATATCTCATGAGACTTTTTTCTAGAAGTCTCGCAGGTCATGCACTGGAGTGGTTCTCACTATTGCCTAAAGGAATGAAAAAATGGGATGAATTGGAAAACATGTTTATTGAAAACTATGCCTATAACATTGACACAAATATCGACATTGCCTCCTTATGCAGACTTACCCAAGAGGATGTAAGAGAGACTTTTATCCCATTTTTTTTAAAGATGGAGAACCTTAGCAAGCAGATGCCTGGTAGAAATAACTGAAAAGGAGAAAGTCACCATGTTTGTACAAACTCTCCTAGGACCGCTAAGGTATGGCTTACAAGTCCATTGTTGCACCACCTTTTTTGACCTTGTTGAAAAGGGTGTCCAACTTGAGAAATCATTGATTGCCAAAGATGAATTAAAGTACGGTGGAAAAACCATCAACACCACAAAAAATCATAACCCAAGTAGTTCCAATGAAAAAACCAAATACTGGGTTAAGAACAAACACATCACCAATGATAGTGAGGTCGATGCAAAAATCGTCAATGCAATAGTTCATGTACTCACCATCAAAGGAGTACAAAATAAAAATGCACCCATAACTATACTAACACCAACGACCAATGCTATTAAAAGCAATCCTGCTCAATCTAATCAAAGGTAGCTGCATCAACCATGACAATTCCAAAAATGCACATACACCCCTTTGGGTGAACCTATCAAAATTGTATTAAAGAAACTAATCCAGAATGGTGTCATAACGTTGGAAGACCCTAAACCATATGAACTTGGTTAGTTAAATCCATCATGGTGGGATGATAGCACATTTTGTGATTACCACCATGTCAAAGGGCACAAAACTTCCTCTTGTCATCGGTTGCAAAATTTGGTACAAGACCTTATTGGAAACCAAACCATTGAGTTAGGCGGTCAACCATTTACATCTAATGTGGATCATACTATTCATAAGAACCCACTGTAGGATCATGGTTCTGGTAAACCCTTCTCATCTAGCCCGAAGACTACCCATAATCAGGCCAATAATATCCATCCTGCCTCCAATTATTTTGGTGGTATAATCATCAACAACTTGCGAGCTACTGGTGAAGAACAATGTGTCAAAACTATCACTATACAAAATTCTCGAGACTGTAACGTCAAAACATGCAAAGGCAAGGTCACCATCCCAGGTCCTTTTGCACGTCAGCCTAAAATCACCATACCTCGTCCATCTACCAAATAGTCAAACCCTAAACCAGAGTTTAACCTTATTGAGAAATTGAATAAAACACTCGCTCAAATGTCCATTCTTGAATTGCTCCATATCTCACCCGTGCATAAGGCCATCTTGGATAAAGTCCTGCAAGAGTCATCCATCCCAACCAACATTGATGTCAACCATTTTGAAACTATGGTTGGATATCAGAATTTTCCTCATCACATTACCTTTTTAGACAATGACTATTCCTCACCCAAACCATCTCATAATGATGCCCTTCATATCAAGGTTTTTGTCCACAAACATAAGGTTAGATGAGTCTTAGTAGATGGCAGAGCAGGATTGAACATCTGCTCTTTAAAATTGGTTAAAGCTCTTGGCTTCTCTGATGCATGTGTAGATGATACCAAGAGAATTGTCATCAAGCCATACGATGATGAAGAACGTGCTTCTAAAGGCAGCATCAAAATTCCACTCCGGGTGGGACCAGTTATTATAGATACAACATGCCAAGTCCTGGATCATGACATAAATTACAATATCTTACTTGGTCTCCCCTAGATTCATTCTCTAAAGGCCATTCCTTCCACATACCACCAATTCCTGAAATTCCCTTTTGATGGTACTAAAATCACTATACCAGAAGATACTGATCCGTTCCAATACTGTACTAATCTGCGAGCCACTACTGAGCACCAGGCACCCGTCAATTGAGAAGCCTTAAATTACCTCTTCCAAATATATTGACCCATCTGCACTCACCAAATCATCCATTCCATCAAATTTTACCACACCATCTTCCTCAGCCTCCATACCAAGTAAAGAACTTGGCTGTGGAGAATTCAAATTGAATACGGCTTACTATATCACCACAATACCTAAGCCACCTAAAGTCTATGGTAGACCATGTTCCACGATCGAGCCCAAAACAACTTTCAAGGTTCCACCAAAAATGGTTTTTACACTATGGGGGATATGAGTAATGAAGTCATCATCGAAATAGCTAACTGGATCTACAAAGACCTAGAAGAGTTACCTCCACTACCAGTGCATCTCTATTGAAAAGGCTATGAAATATGCAAGGCACTAGGTTTTGAAGGCACAAGTGCTCTTGGAAAGGCCAACAATGCAAGGAGGGAACTTGTTATCATTT
>CM021104.1:67479480-67527440 GCA_007115665.2 Sequoiadendron giganteum | reverse complement strand
TACCCTCTACCCTTAACCCTCCCTCCCTCTATCTCTCTCCCACTCCCTCCCTCCATCACTCTCTCTCAACCCTCTCCCTCCTAACCCATCTCCCTCTCTTGGGTCTATTTCTCTCAGTCGCTCCCTTTATCTCTCTCCCTTCTACCCTTAAGCCTAAACCCTTAAACCATCTACCCTCCACCCTTAACCCTGCCTCCCTCTATCTCTCTCCCACTCCCTCCATCTCTCTCTCTCTCAAGTATCTTCCTCCTACCCCCTCTCCCTCTCTCAGGTCTCTCTCCCTCACTCCCTCTCTGTCTCCTCTCTACCCTAAACCCTCTACCTTCTACCCTTAACCCTTAAACCCTAAATCCTTAAACCCTTAACCCTTTACCCTTAACCCTTAAACCTTAAGCTCTCTACCCTCTACCCTTAACCCTCTCTCCCTCCCTCTCTCATGTCTCTCTCTCTCTCAATCACTCCCTCTATCTCTCTACCATCTACCCTTAACCCTTAAACCCTCTACCCTCTATCTCTCTCCCACTCCCTCTCTCTCTCTCTCTTTCTCTCAAGTCTCTCCCTCCTACCCTCTCTCCCTCTCTCAAGTCTCTCTCTCTCATTCACTCACTCCTTCTATCTCTCTCCCCTCTACCCTCAACCCTTAACCCTCTACCGTTAACCCTTAAACCCTCTACCCTAGCTTGTCAATTCAGTGAAATTGGGAATGTAGTGGCCTGTTTGAAAAAATGGGGTTTCTCAATGATTTACATCACCGGGAGACCCCATTTCTTGTACCCATTTTTTCAAACAAGCAAGTTAGATTGCCAATTTCACTAAATTGCCAAGCTAGTGGGCCCACTGGCTTGCCAATTCAATGAAATTGGCAATGTAGTGGTCTGTTTGAAAAAATGGGTCCAAGAAATGGGGTCTCCTATTTATGTAAATCACCGAGAGACCCCATTTCTTAGACCCATTTTTTTAGATAGGGCAAGTTTGGTTGCCAATTTCACCAAATTGGCAAGCTAGTGGGCCCACTGGCTTACCAATTTGATGAAATTGGCAATGCAGTTTCCTATTTGAAAAAATGGGTCCAAGAAATGGATTCTCCTAGTGATTTACCCATTTCTTGGACCCATTTTTCAAATAGGCAAGTTAGGTTGCCAATTTCACTGAATTTTCAAGCTAGTGGGCCCACTGACTTGCCAATTGGATGAAATTGGCAATGTAGTGGCCTATTTTGAAAAAATGGGTCTCCCCATTTCTTGGACCCATTTTTTCAAACAGGGCAAGTTAGGTTTCCAATTTCACCAAATTGGCAAGCTAGTGGGCCCACTGTCTTGCCAATTTGGTGAAGTTGACAATGTCGTGGCTTGTTTGCAAAAATGGTTCCAAAAAATGGGGTCTCCCAGTGATGTAAATCACTAGGAGACCCCATTTATCAGACCCATTTTTTCAAACAGGGCGAGTGATGGAGAGGTAGTGGGAGGGAGATAAAGAGATAGAGGGAGCAATAGAGAGTGGTAGGGATTGATTGAGCAAGAGGTACGCAGAAAGAGGGAGAGGGTAGATAGAGACAATTAGAGAGGGTAGGAGAGAGGGAGGGAGAGAGAGAGGTGAGATGTATAGATAGAGAGAAAGGGATATGGTTTGAGGGTATAGGTTTGAGGGATTGGGGTGGACCTATAGGGTTGATTATTTAGAGTATTGGGTTGAGAGTAGAGGGTATTGAGTCTCTACCCTCAACCCAATACCCTCTACCCTCAACCTTTAAACCATTAAACCCAAGAAAACTCTCTACCCTAATCCCTAAACCCTAAGAGGGAGTGGGAGAGAGAAGGAGTGATGGAGAGGTAGTGGGAGGGAGATAGAGATAGATAGATATAGGGAGCAAGAGAGAGTGGCAGGGATTGATTGAGCAAGAGGTACGTAGAAAGAGGGAGAGGGTAGATAGAGACAATTAGAGAGAGTAGGAGAGAGGGAGGGAGAGAAAGGTTAGATGTATAGATAGAGAGAAAGAGATAGGGGTTGAGGGTATAGGGTTGAGGGATTAGGGTGGAGGACCTATAGGGTTGATGATTTAGGGTATTGGGTTGAGGGTGGAGTGTATTGGGTTGAGGGTAGAGGGTAGAAGGTTTAAGGGTTTAGGGTTAAAGGGTTGAGTGTTTAGGGTTGAGAGTAGAGGGTTTCAAGTATAGGTTTTAGGGTATATGGTTGAAGAATTAGTTTGAGGGTCCAATGCATAGGGTAGGTGGTATAGAGGTTGAGGGTCAAGGGTTTAAGGGTTGAGGGTTGAGGGTTGATAATTGAGGGTTGAGGGTTTAATGTATAGGGTAGAGGGTAGAGGGTTTAACGGTTTAGGGTATAAGGGGTGAGGGTTGAGGGTTTAAGGTTGAGGGTAGAGGATTGAGGGTATAGGGTTGAGGGTTGAGGTTCCAATGTGTAGGGTAGAGGGTATAAGGGGTTAAGGGATTAGGGTTTAAGGATTGAGAGTTGAGGGTAGAGGGTAGAGGTTTTAAGGGTTGAGGTATTAAGGGTTTAGGGTTGAGGGTAGAGGGTTTAGGATTTAGGGTATAGGTTTGAGGGTATATGGTTAAGGGATTAGGGTTGAGGGTCAAATGTATAGGGTAGAGGGTATAGGGGTTGAGGGTTAAGGGTTTAAGGGTTGAGGGTTGAGGGATTAAGGGATGAGGGTTGAGAATTGAGGGTTGAGGGTTTAATGTATAGGGTAGAGGGTTTAAGGGTTTAAGGTTTAAAGGTTGAGGGTTGAGGTATAGGGTTGAGGGTTGAGGGATTAGGGTTGAGGGTCCATTGTATAGGGTTAAGGGTTTAGAATTGAGGGTTGAGGGTTTAATGTATAGGTTAGAGTGTAGAGGCAGTTGAAACGAGATGGTGGCAGGGCTATTACTTTCGAACAGTTTGGGATGTTGCCCCGGTGGAGAATTAGGTGAGAGGCAAGGCTCGGTATTGTATTAGTTAATCTATTAGAATATTCAGGTATGGAGTCCCACACCAATGAACAACTATTGGCCCTACTATAACCCCCACTCGATGAAGGATGGAGTGGCCCACGGTGGTCCCCTACTATTTCTAAGGGCGAAAGGAAGTAAGGGTTGAGGGTTGAGGGTTTAAGGTAGAGGGTAGAGGATTGAGGGTATAGGGTTGAGGGATTAGGGTTGAGGTTCCAATGTTTAGGGTAGAGGGTATAGGGGTTAAGGGATTAGGGTTGAGGGTTGAGGGTTGAGGGTTGAGGGTTTAGGGTTGAGGTATTAGGGTAGAGATTTGACATCACCGAGAGACCCCAAGCTAGTGGACCCACTTTTTCAAATAAGCCAAGTTAGGTTGCCAATTTCATCGAATTGGCAAGCTCGTGCACCCGCTAGCCTTATAATTCGGTGAAATTGACAACCTAACTTGGCCTATTTGAAAAAATGGGTCCAATAAATGGGATCTCCTGGTGATCAAATAGGCCAATTTAGGTTGCTAATTTCATTGAATTGGCAAGCTAGTGGGCGCACTAGCTTGCCAATTCAGTGAAATTAACAATGTAGTGGTCTGCATGAAAAAGTGGGTCCAAGAAATGGGGTCTCCTGGTGATTAACATCACCAAGAGACCCCATTTCTTTGAACCATTTTTTTCAAACAAGCCAAGTTAGGTTGCCAATTTCACTGAATTGACAAGCTAGTGGGTGCACTAGCTTTCCAATTTGGTGAAATTGGTAATGTAATGGCCTGTTTAAAAAAATGGGTCCAAGAAATGGGGTCTCCCGATGATGTAAATCACTAGGAGACCCCATTTCTTTCACCCATTTTTTCAATCAGGCCAAGTTAGGTTTCCAATTTCATCGAATTGGCAAGCTAGTTGGCCCACTAGCTTGCCAATTTGGTGAAATAGGCAATGTAGTGACCTATTTGAAAAGAGGGTCCAATAATTACATCACCAGGAGACCCCATTTCTTGGACCCATTTTTTCAAACAGAGCAAGTTAGGTTGCCAATTTCACTGAATTGGAAAGATAGTGCACCCACTAGCTTGCCAATTTGGTGAAATTGATAATGTAGTGGCCTATTTGAAAAAATGGGTCCAAGAAATAGGGGCCATCTTTGTCTCTCTCTCTCTCTTTGTCTCCCTCTCTCTCTCTCCCTCTCTCTCAGGTCTCTCCCTCCCACCTCCTCCCCCTCTCTCAAGTCTTTCCCTCCCACCCTAACTAGAGAATACTCTCTCTCTCTCATGTCTCTCCCTCACACCCCCTCACCCTCTCTTAGGTATCTCTTTATCTCTCTCTCCTAAACCCTAATCCCTATACCCTGTAAAATTAACCTTAAAACTTCAACCCAATACCCTAAACCCTATATCTAATATCATAAACCCTAATCCATATACCCTATAAACTTAACCTTATACCTTCAACCCTATACCTTAAACCATAAACCCTACACTCTCAACCCTCATCCCTATACCCTATACCCTAAACCCTAAACATTATCCCTGAACCCTTAACCCTATAATTAAATGCTAAATCCTACATTAAACCTTGTACCCTAAACCTTGAAACCTAAACCCTCAACCCTAAACCCAATACCCTCAACCTTATACCCAATATCCTAAACCCTAATCCATATACCCTATACACTTAACCCTACACCCCTAACCTTAAACACTATACCTCAACCCTCAACCCTATACCTTCAACCCTAAACCCTACACCTTCAAACCTCATCCCTATAACCTATACCCTCAACCTTATAACCTAAGCCTTGAACATCATTCCTCAACCCTATACTTAAACCCTAAACCCTACATTCAACCTTGTACACTAAACCCTAAACCCTAAACCTCAATCCTAAAACCAATACCCTGAACCCTATACCCTTTATTCTAAACCCTAATCCCTATACCCTATACACTTAGCCCTACACCCTCATTCTTGAACACTATTCCTCAACCCTATACCTTAAACCCTAAACCCTACACCTGCAAGCCTCATCTCTATACCCTACACCCTCAACCTTATACCCTAAACCATAAACATTATCCCTCAACCCTATACAACAAAAAATCCTACACTCTCAAGCCTTAATGCTATACCTTATACCCTTAAACCTACACCCTAAACCCTAATCCCTATACCATATACACTTAACCTCATACCCTCAACCCTGAACATTACACCTCAACCCTCAACCCTCAAACTTATACATAAATCCTAAACCCTAAACCATCAACCCTAAACCTAATATCCTCAATCCAATACCCTCAACTATATACCCAATATCCTAAACCATAATCCATATACCCTATACACTTAACCTTATACCCTCAACCCTCAACCCTATACCTTAAACCCTAAACCCTGAACTCTCATCTCTCATCCCTATACCCTATACCCTCAACTTTATACCTAATATCCTAAACCCTAATACCTATTCCCTATACACTTAACCCTATAACCTCAACCCTATACCTTAAACACTAAAACTCACACCCTCAACCCTCACAGGGGGAGAGAGAAAGAGGGGGAGGGAGAGATT
Source organism: Sequoiadendron giganteum (assembly GCA_007115665.2). NCBI lineage: Eukaryota > Viridiplantae > Streptophyta > Pinopsida > Cupressales > Cupressaceae > Sequoiadendron > Sequoiadendron giganteum. Next base: position 67,521,933 of record CM021104.1, on the reverse strand, counting down.
AGGGAGAGATAGAGGTTGGGAGGGAAAGAGGAGATAAAGATAAGTAGAGAGGGAAGGAAAGGTAGAGAGACATGAGAGATAAATAGTAGATAAGGAAGGACAAATGGATGGAGAGGTATGGATGGAGATAGATGGAGGTGAGAGAGAGGTGAGATAGAGAGAAATAAAGAGAGTGTGGTAGGGAGTGATAGAGGGATATGCGGGTAGAGAGGGATAGGTGAGATAGAGAGAAGTAGAGAGAGATATAGAGATAGAGGGAAGGAGGGAGGGTGGGCGAGAGATGGGAGGAAGGGAGAGGTAAAGAGGGATATGTGAGATAAATATAAGTAGATAGTGAATGGTGACATATAGATAAGGAGAGGGTTACAAAGAAGGAAATAGAGAATGGTGAGATAGAGAGGAGAGAGTGAGAGAGAAAGAGGGTGAGGGAGGAGTGAGAGAGAGAGATGTAGAAGGAAGGAGAGGAGAGATAGAGAATAGATAGGGGAAAAGGTAAGGATGGTGACATCTAGTGCGAAAGAGAGAGGGCTAGGGGAGATAAATATAATTAGAGAAAGAAGGAGAGGTAGAGAGAAGTAGAGAGAGAATAAGGGAGAGAGAAGCGAGATAGAGAGGTGTAGAGAGAGTGGTAGGGAGTGATGGATGGAGAGGTATATAAAGAGGGATTAAGGAGATAGAGAATAGAGAGGGAAGGAGAGAGAGAGGTATGGAGGGAGAGAGGGGGAGGTGAGAGAGAGAGGTGAGATAGAGAGCAATAGAGAGAGTGTGGTAGGGAGTGATGTAGGGATATGTGGGTAGAGAGGGATAGGTGAGATAGAGAGAAGTAGAGAGAGATAGAGATAGAAGGAAGGAGGGAGGGCTGTAATTTCCCTTACCCGGTTTGCCCTGGAATTCATTTGTTGATTAGTTTTAGGGTTCGTTCTTTCCACATGATTGTTCTTTTTAATTAAATAATCTTGATTTGAAATCTGCATTCACCATATTAACAACATTCCCACACACACATATATTTGTTAGCATTAATATCTAGATATCCAAAATATAAGCATAATCATAAATGCAATTTAACAAGCATAATCATAAATTCCATTTAACAAGCAAGAGGAGTGCCATGGGTGGATCCGCCCTGAAGCCTTCAAATAAATCTCAAGAGGTTGTCCATCCCAATCCTTCTTGCCTAGTGGCTTAGTACCTACATACTCCATTCATGGCAACACCTTGAAGACACTCATTCTATCAAGGGGAGAGGAATCATGGAATCCTTAAGTAGCCTAAGGTCTACCACCTCCTATTTGCCCAATCCCTAGTCAAGGGCCTAAGGGGCTGCTAGGCCCAATCCCTTGTCTAGGGCCTAAGGGGCTGTAGCCTAGGTGGGACCCCCAACCTTCTATAGCCCAATCCCGAGTCAAGGGCCTAAGGGGCTGCATGGCCCAATCCCTTGTCTGGGCCTAAGGGGCATGAAAGCGGGGTTTTTAGACAATCTACTTAAACCATGGTTCACCCTTCCTGATAGGGTTACAAGCACAAAGAAGACAATCTTTACACGATCAGCTATATTTGCATTCATCCAAGATTTATTTCTTGCCTATAATCAAATATATCTTCATTTATCAATGGTTCTTTAAGTTCATCATTTCCTAGAATAATTCTCATTATGATAAGATTAAAGCAAGCATTATATCAATAATCAAATTAGCAATATCAATTTCTTATATTCAAAATATGCTAAATATTATTGCTAAGTGAGTACATCACCTGAGTTGCTATATCTCTCCATGTTTCCTTACTCGCCTCCTTCAACCTTATACTAAATTGATCATAGGATGAGGACAATTCATAAATATATATTTATGTTTATATTAAAGAGTCATCATTACTTATAAGTATCATTATTGCATAATCATGTATATGTATTTATATCTATATCTATATATATATATACTTTATATACATATATATAATTATTCTTTTACTTATATCCATTAGTATATATATATATAATTATTCCTTCCTTATTGTATATATTCTTTATTTATTGAATATTATTCATTAGAAAATTTATCTATATCTATGCATATATATCTATGCCTATTAAAATATATATATATATATTAAATGACTATATTCCAATGCATAACAATCATTGTTGCTGCTGTTCTAAATTGCAGATTGTATTTCTCAATGTTTTTCCCCCTTCCTTATTTTCATTCCTTCTATTTATACCATTCAAGGTAGGTGACTCATGGGGAGAATGTATTGTTTGGTGAAAGAGGTGACTTTTCATAAAATACATCCCTTTGTTAGATTTAATTGCTGCTTTTATTATCACAATAATATCTATTTTTAAAATAATATATTATTACTATAATTATGATATTTCAGATTTCTATTTATTTTATTATTTTATTGAACATATTTTAACATTAAAGTATAATAATAAAATAATTTGATAATATCTTATTATTATTTTATTTTAATGTATTACAATCTTTGATGTGTAATGATTATAATATTTATTTATTATTATTTTTTTATACTAAGTTATTTAATACTAGAATGTAATAACAATAATTTGCCTATATATTATATTATATTTGTTATTTCATTTTATATATTTATATATTGATATGATACACATTTATTTTATATTTAATATTAATATTGCTATTTATTTTATTTATTAATTGATTTGTATTTTAACACTTGATCTTTATGGTTTTGTTATTTCGGGGACATGACAGAGGGTGGGCGAGAGAGGGGAGGAAGGGAGAGGTAAAGAGGGATAGGTGATATAAAGATATGTAGAGAGAGAATGGTGACATATTGAGAAGTAGAAAGTTACAAAGAAGGAAAAAGAGAATGGTGAGATAGAGAGGAGAGAGTGAGAATAAATAGGGTGAGGGAGGAGTGAGAGAGAGAGAGATGTAGAGGGAGGGATAGGAGAGATAGAGAGTATATAGGGGAAAAGGTAGGGAGGGAGAAATCTATTGAGAGAGAGATAGATAATTAGAGAGGGAAGGAGAGGTAGAGAGAGAAGTAGAGAGCGAATGAGGGAGGGAGGGAGAGAAGCAAGATAGAGAGGTTTATAGAGATTGTTAAGGAATGATGGATGGAGAGGTAGGTAGAGAGGGATTAGGGAGATAGAGAGTAGAGAGGGAAGGAGAGGAAGAGGTATGGATGGAGAGAGTGGGAGGTGAGATAGAGAGTAATAGAGAGAGAGTGGTAGGTTGTGATGGATGGAGAGCTAGGTAGAGAGGGAGGGAGAGAGGGAGGGAGATGTAGTGAGGGAGAGAGAGGTGAGATAGAGAGAAATAGAGAGTGGTGGAAGGAGAGGTAGGTAGAGAGAGGGAGAGAGGAGATAAAGATAAGTAGAGATGGAAGGAGAGGTAGAGAGAGGAGAGATAGTGAAAAGTAGAGAGGGAATGAGGGAGGGAGGGAGAGGTAGGGATGGAGAGAAAGGTGAGATAGAAAGGTGTAGAGAGAGAGTGGTAAGGTTTGATGGATGTATAGGTAGGTAGAGAGATGGATTGGGAGATAGAGAGTAGATAGGGAAGAAGAGAGGGAGAGAGAAGTATGGTGGGAGAGAGAGAGGGAGATGAGAGAGAGTTTAGGTAGAGAGAAATAGAGAGAATGGTAGGGAGTGATGGAGGGAGAGGTAGGTAGGTAGGTAGAGAGAGAGAGAGAGAGGGAGGGAGGGAGATAGAGATAAGTAGAGAGGGAGGGAGAGAGAAGTGAGGTAGAGAGAATTAGAGGGAAAAGGAGAGAGACACATAGAGAGAGAGAGAGTTCTTGAGATCAAGGGAGAGAGATTTATATAAAGGAATGGAGATAGTGAGAGAGAAGTCTAGAGTGTAAGAGATAAAAATGAGTGAGATAGAGAGAAATAATACAATTTGCTGATACTAAAATTTGACCTCCTGATTATTGAAATTTTATTAAGTCTAAAATTTGTGAGATCTTCCAAAAATTAGAAGAGAGAGAGGGGAGAGAGGGAGGAAGGGAAAGAGAGAGGGAGTGGAGAGATAGAGAGTAGAGAGAAGGAGAGAGTGAGAGAGAAAGATGATACAACTTGCTGACTACTAAAATTTGATCTCCCGATTATTGAAATTTGACATGCTGATTACTGAAATTTGACTAAGTCTGAAATTTTTAAGATCTTCCAGAAACTAGAATTTGCATTATAACTCCTAGAGATCTGAAACCACTCTCAAACATCCTTCCTATATACATGAAATATAACTTAAAGTATAAGAAATTAAATATTCACTTATACTTAAATGTTTATTTCATGTATATAGTTTCCCTCAAATATAACAAGAAGAAAGAAAAAAAAGAGAAGAAAAATAAATTCGATGTAGATCAAAATACGAGTGCATTATAACACGCTCACGTTTTGTCAATGCATTCACAAAACGCAAAAAATTCATGTCAAAACTGAGATATAATGCGAGCGCATTATAACGCGCGCGTGTTATATCTTGCTTTGGGAATCCCCAAGCCCCAAGATTGGTATTTGCCTTGGAATACCAACCCAAAGGCTCGGAGGGCATTCCCAACGACCAGAGAGGTGTTTTTGCAAATTCTACAATATTTCACATAATCGGATTCGTGCTCACCGTTAGGATTGTATGTGGTTCAATATCAAACAAATCGAACATCTGGGTAATTTTAGGTTCTCCCTTAGCTATCCAATGATGTAATTTTTTTCACTTTCTGATAATGTTAATCCTTTCATCCATAATTTCTTTTTTTTGTATGTCTCTTTTTTGTCAAAAAGCAATGTTTGGTGTTTTTTTCATTATAAATTAACCGTTCATCAAAATTTGAAATAAATTACATCTTTAGAAACTAGACTCCATTCTACAAATTTTTTAAAAAAATCAATTAGTTTCCAAAATTTGTAGGGGTAGCATGACCAAAATTCTATTTTTCAGGAAGTGTCTTCTTCGAAAATTAGTAAAAAATCAAATATTCATTAAAAAATTATCAATTTTTTTTACATCAACTACATACTGTCAGCTAACTTCTGACCATTGGGATTTTAAAAATACTAAACAAAAGTTCACCATACAAGGGTCGTACAAGAGTTGCTATGTTATGTTTTTCTGACAAAAAAAACACCAATTTGTGTACCTCCCTCTTTTGAACCCCTTAATCTCAACCATTTTCAAAATAAATTATTAGTTTATAAAGTAGACTCAGAGCACTTCTATCTTTGTTTTTGTTCCATCTCAAAAAAAATGAGTGTAACTATCCTCAATTTCAAGTCCAAGGTCAGTATTTCCTAATTTCAGAAAAAAAGTGGCCACTTAAGCCCCCTTTTTGGGACCCATCTTTCTGCAGTTACCCTATGGCCAAAGCTTATGATTGTGTCAAATGGGATTTTCTATTCAAATTTTTTGAGGGCTTTTGGGTTTGGTAGTGATGAACTGAAAAGAAGGGTATGCATTTTCCTACACTAAAAGTGCTTGGATTGAGTGGGTTATGAGTTCTGTCACTACCTCCTTTCTTCTTATCAAAGAGGAGCCTTAAGAGATTTTTGGGTCTTCTAGGGGCCTTTGGCAAGGGGATCCCTTATCCACATACTTATTCATTTTTATGGTTGAGGGGCTTGGGAGGTTTATTAAATCTCGTATTGAGCTTGGCCTTATTCAAGGTTGGCAATGTGACAAAAATTTACCCTCCTAATCCCATCTTCAATTTGTGGATGACATGGATTTGATGTGCTTGGGCAAAGTGGAGGAAGTGGTTCATTTGAGGAAAGTCTTGGATTGTTATTTGGATGCCTCAGGACAAAGGATCAATGAGAGTAAGTCCTTTATTTGTTTATTTAACACCTCTAAGCTTATTCAATAAATAATTGCTCAAATTCTCAGGTTTCATATTGTCTCATTGCCCTTTGTCTATCTTCGCATTCCTCTTGTCACTTGCATGCTTCCAAGGGTGTTTTGGTAGGATTTTATTAAGAAGTTTCATAAAAACATTAGTCATTGGACTTGCAGGTGGCTCTCTACTTCTAGTAGAGTGACCCTTTTGAAGTCGATGTTTCAAGCTCTACCGTTGTACAGGTGCTTTGTGTTGTCTGCCCCTACTAGTATAAAAGACTTTGAGAGTTTATGTTGTCAGTTTCTATGGTTCGAGAACCTCCTCTTGAGGAAGTGGATAATGGTGAAGTGGGATGATGTGTGTCGTCTGAAGTAGGAAGGGGGCCTTGGGTTGCAGCGGGCTGATTTGAATGGGTAAGCTTTGACAGGTTAAACTTTATTGGAGATGGTGTTCTCAACAACATCAGATTTTGGCTAAGATCCTCACCTCAAAATATCTTGGGGGTGTGGAGAGTGAGGACATTCCTAGATTCAACCTTATGAGTAAAGGTTCTATGATTTGTGGTACCCTCAAAAGGGGAGCCAATCTGGTCAACATGGGTTGTTTTGGATTTGCAACAGAGGCTCAAAAGCTCTCTTCTGGTTTGATTCCTGGGATGGTCACCCTACTATCATGGCTACTCACCCTCACCTTCAAGATTTATGAAGAATTTTCTTGAAGTTGGTTGGGGTAGAGTGGTGAATTTCAAAACCCCTCATGTTCTAGCTCAAACTACGGTGTATAGGTGGAAGGACCCACATGAGTGACCTCTTGGGGGATTGATGGAGGAATGTCATGAGCTAGCCTATATTTTGGCTAGTAGGGTTTGCAATTCTCTTTTGGAGAAGGATGTTTTATCCTGGGGTCATGATCAAAAAGGTAAACTCTCTGTTGCCTTTGGTTATCAGATGCTAGATAAACATATTTTTGGGTGTTCATGGGTCCCCTGGTGGAAGCATATTTGGAATAAATTCTCATGGCCCAAGTGCAACTTTTTCTCTTGGTTGGTGGTTTATAATAAATTCCTGACCTGGGAGAATCTTAGGAAGCATGATTTATGGGGCCCTTCTATGTGTTTTATGTGTTCCAGTAGTGATGAGACCTCTTCTCATCTCTTTTTCCAATGTTCTTATACTAGGATGATTTGCCATTTCTGGTGGGATGTCTCGAATTAGTCGTGCAACCATGCTTCTTCTATGGAATATTTTTGGATTAGATTGGGGATCTCTCTAGATAAGGCTTTGTTCCTCCACATAAATTGGACTATTGGCCCTAGCCTAATCATTTGGAATATCTAGTTGGAGTGTGGCAAAATCTTTATAGATAAGAAGCTTCAAGTATGTCAGGTTTGGATGAGAATTTTTAGGGTCCTTCAGAAGACTTTGGTAGCCAAGTGTGATCTTTCAATCCAAGTGGGTCTGAGAGATATGGGGATGGTTTAGAATTAGGGCTTTCAGTTTGTGATAGGGGTAGGCCCAAGCCTGGTGTAAGCCATAGTTTTAGAGGGTGGGTTTAGAGAGATGGTCATTAGAAACCTCCTCCTATTGGGGTGTTGAAGATTAAAACTGATGGGTCCTCTAGGGGAAATTTGGGTCATGTCGGGGTCGGTGGCATTGGTAGGGATAGTTTTAGAGTGGTTGAGTTCTTCTTCTCAGAATATAGAGGTCAACACAAATAATTTCATGGAGGCTTTTATCTATTATTTTGGCTTTGAAACGTGCTTGTACCCTTGGCTGGAGAAGGATAATTTGTGATTTAGATTCTCATATTATGATTGACCTAGTGAATAAGTGTCAAGTTGAGGAGGTGAATTGGAAGTTGGTTGTGGTGGTTAGATAAATCATCTCTCTAGCTGCGGACCTAGATTCCATCACCTTATGTGATATCCCATGAGAATGGAATAAGGTGGTTGATGGTTTGGCTAAATGGGCATCTGAGCGGATGGGGACTTGGAAAATTGACGATTGGGGTGGTCTTCCTAAGGATCTCTCTTAAGAATTGGAGGATCTAGTTATGGAAGATATGAGATGTTTCTTAGGAGTTTCTTGATGGCTCTGTTGTTGGTTCTTTCCCCCTAGCGGGTTTATTGAATGTATTTGCTTTGTATTGTGTTCCTATATTAATAAAGTTTTTACCCTCTTTTTTATTATAATTATTAAAATCAAAATACAACTCTAATCATACTTATTATTTAATATAATTCTAAAGTTATTATAATTATGATTAAGATTAGAATTAAGAATAAGGCAAGAATTGTGGTTAGATATATTCAAAAATTAAAATAAATTAACAATAAAATATTATTAATAAGAAACATAAAAGTATGATTAATAGATATAATGCTATCCTAGGTTCCAAAATTTTCATATTTTATTCATTTAATATTTTTCTTTCAAATCCTATTCTTAATTCTAATTCAAAGGTTTTTCTGTAATGTCACCCTACAAATATTTGCGAACTAAATGTTAGTTCATCAATATTTAACAAATATTGTTTCTAATGAAGAGATCTAGTTGCACTTATGTCTACTATGAATCAAAATTGAAGCTGACATCGTCCAAAAAAATTATAATCTTCTACTAATCTATTTTACTCAAACTATTGCCCACTCTATCTTGAATTATTATTTCATAACTCATTTATCATCGAACAAATAAGTACAATAATTATAATTCTATAAAGGCAAGTATTCACCACTATGCGACACTTTTTTAATTGAATTTGAGTTTCTATATTTTAGTATTTTTTATTCAATTTTTAGTTTTTATATTTTACTTTAAAATTAAGATTATTTGTATGGTATTCATTCTTAATTATCTTTAAATCTATATATAGACATATAGATCCATTTGTGGAAAACTGAAGTTTATTGTTATGAATTTCATTATGAATTTCATGTAGAAGTTTAGGGTTATGAACTTCAAGATTAGGGTCATAAAAAATTTTAGGATTAGGTTCATGAAATGAGGACTACTCTCATTAGGGTAATTTGATCCCATACAAAGCATAATTAATGTTTATGTCTAACAAAGCTCTTTTGATGCAAATTTGATAGAAAAATTATGAATTGGATCATAGTGTACATTACAATAAAATAACCCCACTCCCACACAAAACTAGGACCTTTTTTTTGTCAATTTTAATATATATTTTTAATTCTTGTTTAGAAATAACTATTTATGTAGATTAAGTTTAATTTTAGCTCATTTTTTAATACTTAATTAGCTTATGTATTTCAAGGATGTATTTCCTATCCTTTAATTATCTTGAAAGCTTTTACCAACTTATGGAATTTGACTTGGATTTGTGTTAAAGTAATTTCAAGATGGTTTTTCAAGGAAACTCTTTATATATATCATATTAATCATTTAAATTTTGAGATATATAAGGTTTGGCTCCTTCCTTGATCCTTATCCATCATCATTTACCCTCAAATTCAAGTAATTTCATACATGTAACCTCATTCTTGTCATATTTTCACATATTTCTACACATTCATTATCTCATGTATCTATGCACCTAATCCCTACCTCAAGATTTTACATTCCCCATTACATGATGAAATGTTGGGGAAGGGGGTTTTTCAATGAATAAGGGTGGGAATTTTCTTGCCCTTGTAATAATCAGTTTTACCCCAGATGTAGGGGTGGGGAAAAGTCCCACCTTTACATCATTTTGATCTACCCAACATGCAGGAGTGCAATTTTTTTGCACTACTACATACAAAATCAAAACAATCATATGCAAGAGCATAGTTTTTCAGCACCTTTGCACTCAACTTACAAAATCCATGCAATGGCTCAAAATTTCTCCTCTTTTACATTGAATATGCATTATCTCAAATTTTTTGCACCCTTGCATACAATGAAAATCCCATGCAGGCACTCAAACTTTTTCCACCTTTGCATCCAAGCTATGAATCCACATGAAAATGCTCAAGTTTTTTACCATCATAGCATCTGAACCACCAAGCACATGCAAAAGCTCATTTTTTTCCCACCAGTGCATATAACCCATATTTTTCTCTAACACTGGAAAATTAGAACTTTTTGTTGTAGTTTCCCTTGTATGTTGTATCATGCTTTTGCGCTCAAGTTCTTGAAAGGATATGAGCATTTTACTCTCCCTACAACTCCTTCATAGATGTTAAATCCATCTCCAAGAAAAAAAAATCCATGAGGTACAAGTATCAAGGGGTTTTCTCGACAACCTCGGTGCCTTCCAATATTGATGAAATAAAAGATATGAAGATAGGACATGTTGACATGTTTGATTTTCTAGAGAGAACTAAAAAGAAGCCATTTGATGAGGGGATGAGATACATTGTAGAAAGAACATTTAGTTGGTGGCTTCATTTCTAGTAGCTATACATAACCTTGAGTTTGTTCTTGTGTTGGCTTCTCATTACAACAAGGATGATATGAGTGTGTGAGGTCTTGATGGGAATATAGTCATCCGGCTAGATGCAAAATTATTTGACCTAATTTTTTTGTGTCCTAGCATTGATTCATAGGTAGATCTTACAATTGAAAAGGAACAAGATCATTATGATAAGGATCTAGATTATTGCATGAAGGCAATAAATGCAATATGATTGAAGAATCCAAGGCCCAACATCTCAAGATGGCCAAAGAGTTTTTCTCGAAGTGACTTTGTCGAGGAAATTAATGATTTGATTAACCTTCATAGAAAGGTTAAAGGATTGCATAACTCTTCCCATTTCCAAGAGTGAATGTACTTATACATTCATATTATCAAGAAGAGGAAACAATAGATTTTTTGGGGACAATAGATAAGCAATGCCATTCATGAGCAACTTGTAAAAGTTCCTTCTTCATTGAAATTCTATATGACCTCATATTTGGTTTATGCTACTAAATCGATGAGGAATTGTCCGGGACTTACATTAGAGGGAGATAGGATACGCATTCCAATATATCATTATTACTCACAGTTAACCTTGAATAATATTATTCATCATTTTAGAAGGGTCAAAGATGATTTATTTTCCCCCTCTACATGTTCGACAAAGGACTTAAGAATAAGAGAGTCTGAGATGAGGTATGGTCAGTGGTTAATAAGTTTGGTTGTCTATACTTATAGTTTCCTAATTTCACTTACATCGGAGCAGGTTCCTTTGTTGGATACCCTCAAATGATCCCAAGGTATCCAAGTGATAAGATTATTCTTATGGAGCTTTGTAGACAAATCATAGTTGTCCATAGAAAACAAGCTAAATCACATAAGACAGGGTTCAAATTTTCTCTCACTATAGGCAGGTACTCCATCCTCACCTCTCCTAAAGCCAAGGTCACATAATTTGAAATGCAATGGGTCACAATGAAGACCTAGAGAAAGTTTTGATTTGGACTATAGGGGATGAAGGATAGAATCGATAAGGCCTACACTCATGTACATAGAGTGGAAGATATTTGGCCCGATTGTAGGACTAAAGAGGACATACAAAATTTTGATTATTATCGGTTGACCTTGGAGAAAATTGTGAGCTTAGATCTTGTAGACATCCCAAATTATATGGAGGATAATGAATACATTTTGGATCCCACATATGAGAGAAACAATGTTGTAGGGACTCCTCTCCCTTTAATCCAATGGTCTCAAAAGGAGGTTATTTCAATCAAGGAGAGATTTCAACCCATTATTTCTAATACTAATGTTTGGTTATAGGAGAAGGGTATAAGGTTGAAACACTTCAACAATGGATCCAAAGAGGAAGAGTCTAAAGGATAGGTGGGAAAGAAAGAAGAACTGAGAATAAATAATAAGGGATATGTGCCTAGTCCAAGAAAAACCCCTAAACCAAAGATCAAATTCATTGTAAAATGAGGTAAAAGCAAGAGTACCAAAGGGCCATCCATCCATTGTTATAGAGGAAGTATCAGTTCAAGAGGAAGAACAAGAAGAAGGGGGTAAAGATGAACAAAAAAAAGTGTCTCCACATGATAATATTCTAGATGAAAACCCTATTACTTCATCCCCCATTATTTCTACCATTTCTACTACTTCTCTCACTATTTCAGTTCAACAACCTTTGTCATTTACCACTATTATTTTTGATGTCACTGTTTCTATTACACCTTTTGTTTCCATTCATTCAATTCATTCATCCCCAACCTTGGGGTCCATTTTTGATAGTCCTAGGAATGAGTTTGAGAATATTTTTGGTTCTCCTTCATTTTTTCCTAGTTTATCTTCCCCTTTATTTTATGGAACTTCACATTCTAAGTTGGAGAATTTCATAATTGAGACTGTGAAAAATGTAATAAGTGTCAAAAATCCTACAATAGTCTTGAATAAAACCCCACCACTTGTTACTACTACATTTTTGAGTGCAACTAAAACTTCTCAGACCATGACTATAGGACCAAAAGGAAGTTCTTCTCCTCTTTCCCCTTGGTTTTCATCTCAAACACCCAAGATAAATAAGCAATCCATCTCTCCAGATGACTTTGACTTTGGTCAGCTGGTTCTAATGAAGAAAAAAAAGATTCTTTTATGGGTGTTAGTAGACAAAGCCAGATATAAGTATGCATAGGTTGTAGAGTCTCCTCCTAGAAAATTTGTTGAAGATATTGATATTTTTGATATTCAATTACAAGAATTAAGCTTGGAAAAAGAACTCATGAATCTGCCTAGGAAGATGCATAGTCAACATCGACTTCTCTTATTGGGAAGTATGATTAGGATAATAAGAAAAAGGATCAATACAAGGCTAGAGTTGAATAATTGACCTCGATACTTTGGAATATTACCCAGTCTTTGGAATTTGTTGAACCTTTGGCCATTAGCATCGAAGATCTTGTGATACAAAAGGATGAAAAGACACATTCAATAGGAAAAGAAGTTAGGGAATTTCTTGATAGAATGTTGGAATAAGGAACATAGCTCTTGAAATAAGTTGTGGAAAGGATTGGCAGCATGGAGAGTGTCAAGGCAAAGCTGGATAAATCCATTGACACATTTTCTCAAGATTTGCAAGAGATGGAAAATAGTCTAGGAGCTTGGGCAAAAATGAAGGAACTCAAGCTCAATGTCCTAGTGGATATTGGGATAATTACCAATAGATAAATGTCCATATAAGGAAACATAAAATAAGTTTCATCAAGCATCTTATTAGAGATTTGAAGGGAGAGCAAGAAATCAATGAATATAATGGTTCACGCCTAGTCACCAAAATCAAGGAGCTACAATGCTAATTGTTTGATCAAAATCAGAAGATCCTTCCCACCAACATAGTTATCCAAGAATATACATCAATGATGTAGAAGGAATTTGAAGATGAAGCTCTCTTAGTGGCTTCAATTGATAAATTGATAGATATTCAACTCACATTGGATAACTTGAAAGTAGTTCTAGAGAGGCATCAAAAATCTTGCAACACCATCAAGGACTTAGTCACACGAGTTATTTCCATCTCCAAGCATACCTCAGGTCCTAATGATGAAGAAGTCCAAGCGAACATGAAGAAATATGGAGACTTCATGGAGAAAGATGGTGAAGAATGATGGACATGCCTTTGTCACATAGTTTATTTTCAGCATTTTTTCTTTATATAATTAGTTGATGACATTTTACATGTCTTTTATACATATGTAATTACATTTAAAAATAGAGAAGTCCTAAATCAAATCAGACTCTTCTGTTGAATAAGTCAAAATTTGTTTATCTTTTCCTAGATTAGCTCTCAACTCTCCTCTATATATATGAGGAAGTTTCTTTGTATTAAGGACCTTTTGATCTTTTCAAGTTGTATAGGAGCAGATTTGCACCCCTTACACAAATTTCCCTTTCACACACCCTCACCTTAGAAAATCAAATCCGAAGGAAAAATTCCACATCACCCAATTGCCTTTCATCCACTTGGAATCTGTCCTTTGTGTCGATGAGAGAATATTTGTTGGGGACGCACGTGCGACAGGTAGATGTCCACATCATGCATTGTTGTCCTTGATAGATTCCTACGTTTGAAGTTGGCAGAGGCGTTACACATCCGATTGGCATCAAATTATAACATCCCTCTTCGACCAATCGACCCCAAAAATGGTAGATCTTTCCACATTCTCCTTCAAAAACATCCATTGTCATCTTATTTCGCTCTCCAAGCAATAGATTCACATTCTCTTAGCATTTTTCCACTTCATTTCATCTCTCAACCAACATTCCAACACTCTATTACAACAACATCTGAAGCTTTATCAACTCCACATTGCAAGTGTGAAGCAATCCATAGAAGTGTGGGCTTGGAGTCTTGTGAGACCTCCCTTCATCACAGTTGTGGTTGTGGTGACTTCACCAAGTCCATATCTCCTCCATTGGCTAGTGAGATTTTGGGTGGAGGTGGTAACATTTCACTCCTCTCCTTTGTGATTTGATAGAAGTAGCATAATATTGTTTGTAGTGCTATTTTCTATTTCTTCTTTCCTTTATCACATATTCTACTTCATTGCTTTTTGGTTCTCTATGGAGGTGGAAACACTGAAATAGGGTTTGACTGAGGTAGGCCCCTATACAGCCCCAATAATTTCCCCCTTCTTGTGTGTGTGTAGGTGAACATATGTGTGGAACTAGCTGGTGAATTGGCCCATTGGTGAGATCATTTTCATTACCCTAGCCTTTATATACTTGCTTTATCATCTTTGTCTCTATTTCTCGTACTTTCTTATTTTATTTTTCCCATCACAATCAAGTAGCTAGGTTGTAAGTAGGTCTTTGGCAGTTTCTGTTGTACTTTCTATTTTTTGGTTGTATGAACACCAGTGCACCAGAGAGATGCCAGTGCTCCACGCTGTCATCCTAGAACCACACTATCATCCTCTGACAAAGAGTTGTTTGAGGTGCAACACCGACTCCAAAAACCTACTTGCCTAGCCCAAACCTAAGTTTAGGGCCTGTAGAGTGATAGAAATACGTTATAGTGCTCATCATTCTTGATCCTTATCCCAAGGAATTTTTTAGAGTGAGGTAAGTTAGGGAAGCCTTTTGATCTCGACTCTCCATGACCTGGAGCCTTGACATGGTTGGTCCCCCTCTTACAGAAGCAAAGTGCTTCCCATTTGAAAAATATATTGAGACTTTGTGTTTAATATGCATATCAAATATCAATCAATAAAAGAGGTGAATTTTGCATCCAACCTTTGTTTTGGATCTTATTGAATATGTGTTTAAGATTTTTCTTACATCCTTATTACTATATTTTCTTGTAATTGGTTTATCAAGTGGCATTATATTTCATATTTGAAAGGGAATTCAAATTTGATCTTGATAGTCTTTGTGCTACACTATTGTATATGGAGTTTATGTTTTAGTGTGTGAACTTGGTTAATAACTCAGAGAATTTGGGCTACGGTTATTTTCTATGTTTTGTGGATCTTTTGGTGGCCTATGTTGAATTCTTTGAGCTGCAACATGCTTCACTCTTTCTATTTTACACATCATATTGAAAACAACAAAAGTCTTTGAGCTTTTATGGGTTTTCTAGTTACGAAACTCACTAGTATCACTTCGATTTCTCTTACATTTAATCAAGTAGATATTTTTCATTACTAATCATAATAGTTCTTTGAATAAATGTCATTGTAATTTTTGTAAGAAGAAAAACATATGTTTTGAAAAAAAGAGAAAAGGATGACTGTAACACCTAATGAATAAATTTAGTGTAAACAATCTAGGTTAGTTACTTGTTTCAGAGATCAGTAAGAAGGGAGCCTCCCTTTTTTGAGAGGAGTGATTAAAATATCATCATAGTTGTGGTTGAAATTACCATTTTGTAATTAATCAAGTGATTATAAAATATTCACGCAACATTATATATACATAAATCACAACTTCAAACACTTTCAGATTGTTTTTAAACCTTAGTGTGACTTGATTAAGAGGATACAATGCAGTTATTGATGGTATATATCTTTCAATAATTGAAACCAATAGTTTTTATATTTTGGATTGAAAATTTTATGTAAGTTTTTACTTTACCAATGATTTATACAATAATTTTCATGCACCAATCATAATTTTAAAGTTTTACAAGTTGTATTTAGATTTCAACATTACTAATTAAGATTGTAGAAGGTTTTAAAGTTTAAAAAGATAAATTTTACCAAAATGTGATGTGGGAAAAGGGGATCTAGGTTCTACATCACACTTCTTCCAACATCACAATGGAAAGGACTAAAATTGATCTCAAACACCCACTTGGATACTAACCTCAATGGAAGAGCCAAAATGGTGGATGAGGGTTTCAATGCTTTTTGGAAGAAATGATGTGATGATGTGTTAATTAATTGACTATTAATTGATTTAGTTTTATAATATGAGGATGTACTTGTTCGACTCAAGGGAAAATTGAGAGGGGGGCTGAATCAATGTTCTGTAATTCTGAACTTTATTAATCTGATATTCAAACTATTTTGACATTAAACCAAAGGAAAGATGCAAACACACAAAGTAATCATACACAAAACCACAACAAAATGATTTTTACGTGGAAACCCTATTAGGGGAAAAACCACGGTGGAGGTTAATCCACAATTTGAGTACTCAAATATAAGTTTTACAAAATGGGAATGCACTTGCATTCAGGCTCACTACCTAGAGTTCACTACTCAAATAGGAAGGATCACTACCTTAAAAAGGTTCAAATTAAATCTATCTGAAGGGTTTAACTAAAGGAATAGCATCTATCAATTCCTGGTTATAGTTCTGATTAAGCACATTTGATGATCTCTTGATCTTGTATCAAATTCTGCTCTTCTTCTCTGCTTTGCTACAACTTGCATAACAAATCCTACATGCGTAGATGAATTCACACAATTTCCCTTATGAATTTCGCATCACACCACAACACACTTCACATTCATCATGATTTGATACCAAAATGATATAACCAATCAATCTTATATATCCTCAACCAAGGATAAAATTATCTTCATGTCGGCTTTAACAAAAGATAAAATACTTTTCAACGGTCGGCTAGATCCACAACTAATTCTTAATGTGCACCACCCATAGTCGACAATAGCATAATAAGGACCTAAATAAACATGTTCGAGCACAAAAAAAATTAAGCAATTTCTCCTTAAACATCCACAATGGATATATTCACCAAGTCGACCTTCTAGCACTGATAAACAAAAAATCGATACATTGGATCCTCTAACTAGTACACCGATTGATGTGTAAGCATAAAACTCTAGAATAAGGTATTATAGATACTCAAAAACCTTCCCTAAGATGCGCAACATGAACTGATAAGCAAATGATGCATACTTAATCAACAAAATCAGTATTAACCGGATACCCTGTTCTTTACTCTAACTTCCGGTATGAATAGATACAAAATTGTGTATCGGATCCATGATTTAGGTTGCCATCAATGACAACACTAAAAGCCATATGACAACAATCTCCCCCTTTGGCATTGATGGCAACACTTAGTGAAAAATGACTAAGTATCAAAACCAATAATAGTACGCTACCAAACTTCAAAACTTCAAAACATAGCTCCCCCTAAGATTGATGAGGAATTTTTCACTACTCTCTCTCCCCTTTTGACATCAATGACAAAAATTTATTCAATATACCCCTTAGAAATATAATCAAAACTTCAAATCTGATTCAAAATTTTGAAAAAGCACAACTGTTGCTTGAGTTAGAAGATTATCTTGTGTTTTTCTTTCACCTCTGGAAGAATTTTCTTCCAAGCTTCTATTGTAATCCCAATGATTATGATCATGTTGTTATTCTTAGATGTCTTGTTGACAATTTCAATGAGGGATTCTAGAATTGTGATCACATTCTCCAATTTTTCTCCGTTCCTTAGTATCTCAATCATATGTTCCAATATGCATTCAGTTAAGTCTTTTGCTTTCCAGAAAGTGTCGACAAGCTTGATTTTAGTGGATTGAACTCTTGCGTGCTCAAATTGTAACTCTTGTATCCTTCTCTTGATTGTACCATCCTGGTCCTGACACATATGAAAACTTTGTCCAAACCCATTTAACTTTGTTTCAATTTGTTCCAATCTTTATTTTTATTTACCAACTGCATGAGACCAATGGATGCAATAGTTATAGATGTTATTTGCTACACTTATGCATTGCCTTAGTTCATTCATTTTCCTTTTCAACTTGGTAAGAGATATTTTGTACTACTTATTCAAATGTAAGATTACTTCTTCTTCTTTGATTTGAGACTCAGAGTCCATAGTTTCCTTAATGCATTCAATCATTTCTTCTGGAAAAATATTCTACAAAATCTCCAACTTGATCTGGATGTGCACAATATGAGCACTCAATACACTCAAAATCATATCCTAATCATATGAGGGTCTGATAGACCATAATTTAGCAATTTTCTGCATTCCACTTTCCTCATGAATAAGCTATAGTAGTTTTTCTTTTGTTAAGTCATCTTCTTCTTCACTTGCTTTTGTCATTTCCTTTTCTTTTTCTAGTTTGGCTGATTCTATTTCTTTTCCCTGGATGTCCCTAGTTTCCTTATCAGATTCCTCATCTGGTATATCCACAATCTTCCTTTCTTTTCCTTTTCCTTCAATTTTTGGAATCTTGCATGCTGGAGGAGTACAAGAAATAGTTCCTTTTACTCTTTTTTCCTTTTTCTCCATCCCACCAGAAGAGGAACCAACTTCAAGTGCCCTTAGTGGAAGATAAATACCAACTGAGCCAAAATTTCCCAGCAAAGTCTTGTAGAAATTTTCAAATTCTTGATCACAGTTTGCCAAACTCTTAGATTGTGTGTAGATTTTTTTGCACACCGGTTCATTTTCTTTCCACATCACATTTTTGTTCATTGGTAAGAAATTCAAAAAGTACATTACTAGACATACAACCAAAGTACCAAACCTGAAAGGGTAATCTATCTCCTTTGATAATTGCATGTTCTCCATTAGTTGATCCTTTAGCATTCCACATAAGTCAAAATCCTAACCTTCCATTATCATTTTGTGAGAGATGTATACTGCACTAGCCGAGGTTGCTCCTTCTCTATTTCTGAAAAATATTTTATAGGATATTATCAATGCCCTTTGATCTCCAATAACTCCAATTAGGGTTTTAAATTCTTTATTCTGGATAGACTTCTTTCTCGATATATCCCCAATTTTGCATAACCTAGTTAATTTCTCAATTACTTCTTTTGAAATGAGGTAGAGTTTGTCTAGAATTAAAGTATCGTTATTAAATCTACTCAAAATAAACTTAATGATTTCTACGTTCTCGAAATGGGGAAACTCATTCCAAATGTCCTGACTTTTGTGTTTAGCTTCTTTTAGCCACTTCAATTCATCAAGTGACAACAACTTCCTTACGGCTCTAATCTTCTCTCTTTTATATTCATCTAAATTTATTTTTCCTTTGATTTGTTCCATTTTACTTTCCGAACTCGTGTTTCATTTCTATCAAGCACACACCAAATTAAATGAAATATTTCTGAAGTACCTGATGAATTAGGGTTTCGTAGCCAAAATGCCTTCACACCTTCAAAATTCTATTGCAGAGAACTCTCTTTCTTCTCTTCTTCAGTGAAAAGTGACAAATAGGGTTTCAACTTGCCTTTTATAGCTCGCACACTTGTAATAAATGCCTTTTCCCTAGATGTTTCAGTTACCCTATTTTCCCAGACAATGAGAGGAAAAATTCTTCTACGCATCTTTAATTTCTTGAATTTCCTTGTGAGTGATTTCCAAAGCATCTGTAGATCATTGATACAGCTTTTGACAATCTTTCATTTTCTGGTACCAGCTTATAGACAAGGGAGAAATGATTTCTTGAAAAACTCCTCATAGGCCAATGGCCTGAAATCAGTTGCTAGAGGAATTACCAGAAGCAGGTTTTGGTGCAAAACCATTTCCAACATCAAACTCATTCTTTCTTACCCATGTCTTCTTCATCTTATCTTGTATTTCATCCGCAGTCACTTTACCTTTTCCTTTATCATCTTTCTGTGAGTTTCTGCCTTTGTATACGGGACCTCTTCTGCCCACATTTTTGTTTTTGCAAAATCTTGCAATGTGACCGTATCTATTGCAATTGTAACACACAATATTTCCTTGTCCAGACCAATCACTCCATTGATTCTTTCTTGATCTACATTGGTTAGCAATATGTCCAAGTCTTCCACATGTATAACATTCAACATTCCTTCTACTGAAAGAGTTGTTTGACATATTTCTATATTCAATTGATTTATGACCAAACTTATTGCAACTAAAACACATACTAGAGAATGATGAATCACTGGATTTCATTTTACTTCTACATTGAGTAGCCATATGACCGAATTTATTGCAAGCAAAACAATATCCATTAAACCTTTGAGCATTAGGTTGTCTTACTGGACACCTTCCTCCTGTGTTCATTTGATTACCTTGTTTGAAATTCTTTTGACCAAATCCAAAACTTTCTCCTTTTTCATATCCAAGACCTCACTTATCTTTAGCATTCTTATGTCCTTGAGTCAACTCATCAAGCTTAACAGAACTGATCTTAAACTTCTCCTTGTATTCATTTGCAGTAGTAAGTTCATCCCTAAGAAAAACAATCTATCTTTCAAGCTCTTCTTTATTGTTTCTGGATTGTTGTAGTTGATTTTCTAACTGAATGAATTCTCCATTAATTCTTTTGCATTCATCATATCTTTCTTTTAAGGACTGAGCAATATTCTCCTCATTCTTCTTTCTTTCTTCTATTTCTTTAGTCAGCTTCATCACCATAGATTCCATCTCATATTTTAGGGTAGCATTGTCTCTGGCAAGCTTTTCACATTCTTCAGTTATTTCCTTCAAGGTTTGATTTAGGTGAGCATCATCCATGTTTTTTCTTTCTTTTTACTTAATCTAATCACAAAGATCCTTCCTCTTTTCCCTAGATCTAATAATCTGATCCTCCAATGATTGAATGAATTTCTCAGCATCCCTAAGATTCGCTTTCAATTCTAGGACTTCTGCTTTAGATTGATCAAGGTCATCAAGTGCCACCAAAAGCTACTGCTGAAGACTATCAGAGTCCATTACATTCCAAGATCCACCTCAAGTTGTCAAACTTCTTTCGAGGAACCAGTGCTCTGATACTAATTTTTGGACTCAAGGGAACACTGAGAAGGGGGGTGAATTAGTGTTCTGTATTTGTGAACTTTATTAATCTGATATTCAAACCATTTCAACATTAAACCAAAGAAAAGATGCAAACACACAAAGTAATCATCCACAATACCACAACACAAGGATTTTTACATGGAAACCCTATTAGGGGAAAAACCACGGTGGAGGTTAATGCACAATTTGAGTACTCAAATATAAGTTTTACAAAATGGGAATGCACTTGCATTTAGGCTCACTTCCTAGAGCTCACTACTCAAATAGGAAGGCTCACTGCCTTACAAAGGTTCAAATTAAATCCATCTGAAGGGTTGAACTGAAGGAATAACATCTATCAATGCCTGGTTACAGTTCCAATTAAGCACATTTGATGATATCTTGATCTTCTGTCAGATTCTACTCTTCTTCTCTACTCTGTTGCAACTCGCATCATAAATCCTACATTCATAGATGAGTTCACACAACTGCCCTTCTAAATTTCAAATCACACCACAACACACTTCACATTCATCATGATTCA
The DNA here is from genome assembly GCA_007115665.2 of Sequoiadendron giganteum. Classification (NCBI taxonomy): domain Eukaryota; kingdom Viridiplantae; phylum Streptophyta; class Pinopsida; order Cupressales; family Cupressaceae; genus Sequoiadendron; species Sequoiadendron giganteum. Next base: position 67,500,415 of record CM021104.1, on the reverse strand, counting down.
ATACGAAAATGATATAACCAATCGATCTTATATAGCTGCAACCATAGATAAAATTATGTTCATGTCAGCTTTAACAAAACATAGAATACTTTTCAACGGTCGGCTAGATCCAAAACTAATTATTAATGCGCACCACCCACAATTGGCCATACCATAATAAGGACCTAAATAAACATATTCGAGCATAAAAACATTTAAGTAATTTCTCCTTAAACATCTGCAATGGCTATATTCACCAAGTCGGCCTTCTAGCACTAATAAATAGAAAATCGATACACTGGATCCTCTAACTCGTACACCGATTGATGCATAAGCATAAAAATATAGAATAAGGTATTATAGATACCTAATGACCTGCCTTGAGATGTGCAACATGAACTGATAAGCAGATGATGCATACTTAATCAACAAATTCAGTATTAATCGGATACCCTGTTCTTCACTCTGACTTCTGGTATGAATAGATACATAAGAGCGTAATGGATCCATGACTTAGCTTGCCATCAATGACAAAACTAAAAGCCATATTCCAATATTACCTAGGTTAACTATGAAAATGTTGCATACTGAGATGATCTCTAGAAAATACAAAACTAAAAACCAAAAATAGAGTTTAGAAGAGTAGAGTGTAGGTATAGAGGAACCAGACATAAAACTGAGCTTAAAATGACTGGGTAGGGGTGTAGGGTGCCCTAGAATCAAAAGTGAAGATATTTAGAATCATAATTCATATCTTGGTTGGTCTCTATTTGTAGCTCTTCTCCTTTGGACTCACTATTAGAACTTCCTATGTCATTTATAAATTCCACTTTCTTTAATTTGTTGAATTATAGGACTTGAATGCTTCATTGTGCAATTATGTCTTTAATCCTTTTCCAATTTTGTTTAGATATATAACCTACACACAAGAAAAAAGGGAAAGGGTTGTACCATATAGAGGTTAGCCTAAGTCAACCCACATTTTGGTATTTCTACCTCCACAATGGCTATGGTGATGTAAAAGAGAGATTAATCTTAGTCAAGCAAAGGCTAAATGATAAACAAGTGAAAAATTGATAATTGATGTAGCTTACCACTTAGGTATGTTGAAGTTAGGAAAAATCAACTCCACAACTCCCAAGGATCACCTACAATCAAACACCTATATAAAAAAGAGAGAATAGAAAAGCTATAGAGTCCAAGGTCTATTGATCCAAAAAAGAATGAATCATATTAATGTGCATCTTCTAATGATTATAAAAAGAGAATCCTTATAAAAGGATAATTAACTAAGAAACCCTAGGTGAGTATAAAACAATATCATGACATGTTTCCTCATCCTACCTAATGAGACATAAAGAAAACATGACCTAAGTAAGCTTAAGTAATTAGAGGAAAATTAACCTACTAATGAAATAAATAATTAAATAGTAAATACCTTTTGTTGCAAGTATGAGCAATTAGTATTGTCATTGATGTCAATAAGCCCATGTTGTCATTGATGTCTACAGTTGAGTGAGATGGTTGCAAGAGTGCAGTTGATGCTTTGATTAGTTCCATTATGTTGTCATTAGTAAAGCTACTCATTTCAACCTCTATTTTTGCTTTGATAAGCTTCCATCTATGGTTGTGGAAGTGTTGAAGATGATAAGGATGTGTCTCTAGTGCTTGGTTTCCAAGTGCTTTTGAGAAATTTTGATAAAAAGATGAAACAATGTGTTGTAGTGGTGTTCTAGGTAACAGAGTTATGTTTTGGTTATGTTTTGCATTCTTCTAGGTTGAAGATATGTCTGTGTGGTTTAGATATGTTGATCAGAGGTGTTTAGAGTTTCTATATCTAGAACTTGGGCTTCTAGATTGATGTGCAAAGATATATATGTTCACCAATGTGTGAACTGATTTTGTAGTTGTGTTTGGGAGAAATTTATTTGATCTGAGTTTCTCCATGAGTTGATGTTTGGTCTTGTGGATCTGGGAAGTTTTTCATATTGCTTATATCTTACATAATTCAAGATTATTCATGATTTGGTGTAGTGTAGAGTGAGTTTCATATGTTAGTGTGCATGAAAGGTAAACTTCATCCGCTCATACTAAGAAATCTGAACTCGTACATCAAAAATAATTACCAACCATTCAAGAATCCAAACAAAATATTTCAAAATATAAATCCATCCCAAAAAAATCATGTTGAGCCTCAAGTTGTTATCATAAATTCAACCCTAGACCAATTTAGAGAAAAAGATAGATAGTTCACCTTGCTACTTGATTCCCTCCATGCAATCATGTTGCAGATTTTGAGTAAGAACCTAATATACTTGCCTTCGATTAACCTATGAATACTACCAAACCTCTACCTCCAATTTTTAATCCAAGTTTCGTTTTTCAATATCACCACACAAACATACATGATACTGAACGATGCATGTGTCTTAAACATCAAGTTCAAGACCTCATTGATTCTAATCACATTCAATTGTGTGGTGTTGATGATAAAGGGAATAAGTTTGTTGCCTCGTCTAACCAAAATTTACCAATCTTTACCAATCCAAGACCAATCATTCAACCAATTTTATACAAGCTCGTGATGTTAATAATGATGAGAGAAATATTGATACAATTAATGAAATGAATAATGATTACAATAATAATGAGGATGATCTATAGACAATTATTGGTTTTGTAGATGTGAAACGTCATAAGGGCTAAACCATTGAGTTACTTGACATTGTTTTCGCCAATAATGATGCACTTGGACATGCACCTGATGGTCCTCTCTACATTTCTAGTCATATTAATGAAAAACCTATACAAGGAATATTCATTGATCTCGCATGTGTAGAGAATGAGATCATGAAGGAGTTCTTTTATGTGCAAAATATTTATCAAGATTCATATGAATAATTGAAATCATGGATAAAAAATCATAATGGTTTTTCTTTCCCAATGATAGGTTCGATCACCCTTCCTCTTAAAATTGGACCAAAGAAATTAGATGTCTAATTCTCCATCATCCCATCATCGGACTGATTTCATGTGAAGCTAGGCTACTTGTTGATGGTGTTTTCTGCATAGCAACAACTTAGACAGAATATGATATCCTATCTCTCTTGAAAGGTAAATCTCTATGGGAAAATAGATAACCCCAAGGTCTCTAATGTTAGGTCTTGACAATGCAGTGAAACAACTCAGAGATAATGTGAAAATGCTGGTAATCACAAGGGGCCTTACAAACAAATACTGGATCTTCAAACTTATCAAATTTTGCAATATATTGATACTTAATTTCTTAAATGTAACCGAGATAATAAAAGAAATAGAAAAAGATAAGAATTTAAAAAGAGATCCTAAGATTAAAATTACTCCTAAAATCAATCACAACAATGATGAATGCTGCAAACAGACAAATCTCAAATAAAACCAATTTCTGCTTAATCAAGGACAAGCCTGCAACTCCACAAAAATGGTGCAATCTTCTGAGGAAACTGAAGATTTTCAGACTATGAACATTCATCCACATACCCAGTAAATGGGGCAATGTAAACAAGCATCCACAATTGAACTTAGCACAAAATAAGGCTCAAACTAACTTTACACAAAAAAATACAATCAACAAATTGTCAAAAGTATGGACCAGAGATCGATCAACATCATTAACATTTCACCATTATCATGAAAGAACTAAAAACTAACATCTAACTGAGAATTAAGAACAAGAAACCATAAACTGTCAAAGGTAAACACAAATTTTGCCAAATCAACAACCCATTTGCATTATCTTCTCCAGCATTACATAACAATTTACAGTTTCTCTCCTCTCCTACAGCTACTGACTTGCAGAATCTACTTCTAACTTAGCCAATTATGGCTTTACAGCCTCTAACCAGCTGTTCTCTAACCTTTTCTAACTTCTTCTTCTAACCTTTACAAATGAGAAGGAACAACCCTTTTATAGAGATTACATTTTTAAATCAAGGGCCAAGATTAAATTCAATCCAATGGATGCAATTAATCCTCAAGAAACCCTAAGAATTTACATAGGGTTTAAAAAATGTGGTACATCATCATCCAATAGCATAAAGATAGTTACATCCAGGAGTAATAAGAAATCAACAATCTGCCACCTCGATTTTAATAAAAAATTATGATTGAAGAGTGAAAACAGCATCACACATCACTCCATGTTTGAAACATATATTCTAGTTGTAGATAGGTTGTGGCATAGATTCTTATGCAGGTGCATTTTAAATATTTTCCATATTTTCCTCCTAGCACGAATCCATATGCAAGTCCTCTTTTTTTTATTTAATCCTGAAAAACAGATATAATCATTAATAGCTCATATGTGAAAATCCAACCACAAAATATTAAAATTAAGCATAAATAAACCCTTGGAAATTTCAACTCCATCATAAAATTTCAGAAATTTAACACTATTAATAAATTTCGAAGTTCAGGAAAATCATGTCAAGAAGTTCGAAAAAATCCGAAAAAAATGGCCAGAAATTCAGAAAAGTCCGGACAGGGTGGATAATCCCGGGTTTGACAAGAAATCTAGAAAAATCCGCCTGGAAGGGAAAATCCCAAAAATAGCCCAAAATCCGAAAAAATGAGAGGAAAAATCCTAGATATCACAAAAAAATCTAGAAAAATCCGGACAGGGTGGAAAATCCCGAATATCACAAAAAAATCCGAAAAAATCCAGACGGGGTGGAAAATCCCAAAAATGGCAAAAATCCGCCAAAATCCAGACGAGGTGGAAAATGCCGAAAATGGCAAAAATCTGCCAAAATCCGAACAGGGTGGAAAATCTCGAAAATGGCAAAAAATCCGGAAAAAAACTTCGAAACCCCATAACTTTTTTTCCCGAGGGAATTTTCAAAAAGTTCAAAAAGCAGCTTGGCCTAATTTTTCTTCCTCTATCCATTGGTGTAAAAATATTTATACATAACTTTGAATATTCACTTGAAAAATCCTCATTTTTAAAATCCAATGCCCCAAAACGCTTCAAAATACCACCCCTATCAAACCAAATCCGGACTTAATCCCAAAATAACCTCCAAGAAGAGAAAAACTGGAAATTGACAAAGCCAAGGTACAAAGATGTAGAAGAAAAAAAGGGTCCCCACCTCTGGTGGGGCGTGTGTGCAAAAAATGCACAACAAATGGCAATTTCGCTGGGAAAATGCTTCAAAGCATTTCGATGACAAACTAGAATCAAGAACCCAGAATCTTTGGTTTTGATCCTCACATCAAGTCAACCCATAAACTAAAGCCTCAAAATCAATGGACAATATAGTCTTTCCTGTGCTGAAAATCAAAGTGCGTGCAAGTGTATAAATTTCCCTCCTTAAGTTGTTACAAGAAACCAAGTTCAGTCATGTTAACCTACATAAAGATTCTAACTTTAAAAGCAACCTGGATAGAGCCTCGTTGTTAGTCAGGCATCCATAGTCCCGATGAGGTTATTGTTGTGATTCTCCTGAACATAGCTCTACTGCCAGCCAAGCGTCCATAGCCTTGGTAGAGATACTTATATTCCCCTAAAAGGTTGAACTCACTTTCTTTTGATATTCAATATTTTATTTTATTTTCTTTCTTTTTTTTTAAATTTCTTTTCATTTCTTTTCATCTCAACCTGTAAGCAATGAAACTCACACTTAGAGCTGAGAATCACAGTGATCCGTATAGCGGAAGGGATCTATGACAAACGTTGCTTAAGTGATTATGAACAAAGGAATAAAGACATCAACAATGAAGTAGCAGGAACATTAATCAGAAGGAATTCAAAACATAGAATCAAGAGAGAGACAAGAAGACACCAATTTGATTACGGAGTTCGCCACAACGTGACTACGTCTCCGGGTCGAGCTCAATCGAGTGACCAATGTATTGAAATGTTCTGAAACGCAGTACAATCTCCACGAGCCTCTTGTAACACTGCTTTACAATATCTTGTAGCCTTTCCACAAAGTCATATAAAAAGTCTCTCACTCACACCCCTCTCAAAAGCTCTCAAGGCTAGGGATGACTAACAAAGAGAAAGAAAACCGACTTTGCCTAATAGGATCTACTACAAGACTCAAAACATCAATACATCACAACTCAAATATTCTCCTAATTCTCTCTAAAAATTCTCTTACAAAAGCCTCTCAAAGACCAAGAGAATGGAATACAATGGAGAATGATCAACTAATGGATCTTCCACTAATGGCTGATCCCCACTAATGGCTCCCTCAAAAAAACACTCCAAGACTCCTCCCTTTTATACTTGAAGTTTACCCGATATGGGGAATAACCACAAAGTTATAAAATCCTCCATATTTACATATAAATCAAATAAACAACCCCTTAATCTTTCAAATTAATTTGGAGCCCTTCGTTCAATTTATTTTTGGGCTTTTAGTTGAGGGGTTTGTTTTGATTTAAAACAAATAACCATTAGTTGGTTACTTTGCTTTAGGCATTCGGGCCTAAAAGCTAACAAAACAAAACCGAGCCCATCATATAGTTGAAAGAGTTTCGCGACTCAACGGTAACAAAACCTTTTGGGAGCCCGGCGGTTCCGGGTTCAACTCCCGACCGTCGGTTCTGTTTTTTTAACCGTTTAAAACAAAATTAATAACAAAACAAACGGCCACCTATATTTGGTAAAGGCATCGGCCGACGGTGCAACGGTTCAACCGTCCGCTATTTCCGGGGAGATCATGGGGTCGAGCCCCAAGCGGGCTACAAATCGTTTTGTTCAAATCCAACACCAACGTCACAGCCACGTGTCAAGCTCTCAGGAGGCCACGTGTCTAGAAACAACTCGTCGATGATACCACGTCAGCATCCATGTCAGCTGCCACGTCATAAGAAAGACACGTGTCATCGCCCAATTCCCCGACTTTGATGATGTCATCAGCCAGGTCACCACACCACGTCAGATGTATGGACTGTACAGACTGCCACATGTCAAGACCCCATTGGTCCACGTCATCATCCGTACGATGACCCTGCTGCCAAGTCAGCAGGATGACGTCATGCTGATGTCAGCAACCATACCACTTGTACCTTGGTCAACCGGAAACTTTGACTGGCTCTAACTTGCGCACACGACGTCCGATTTGCACAAAACGAACACCATTGGAATCGTGACAACGAGCTCTTCGCGATGACATCAACTTTGTTCAATTTGGTGATGATGAATTTTCCACCTTTTTTCTCGTCCCTGATAGCTGAGTTGACCAACCTTTGACCGAACTTTGACTGCGCGTAACTTGAGCAAACGGACTCCTTTTTCGCCCGTTCAAGTTGCGCCGGATTCAGAATTCTGTGCTCTACGCGATGGCACTACTTCTGAGAGAAACTGGAACACTTCAATTTCAGGTCCTGAAGATCCACCTGGATCAAACCTCCCCACTAAAGAACTTTTGGTCCTCCAAAAGTGTATAGTTCCTTCTAAAACATCTCGTATTCAGCATCTTGCCATTCGCCACAATCTGAATCACTAAAATACACTGCCACATCTGCCTGCTAGGGTCTTACACTTCGGCAATGCAGGAATTCACAACTCCTCATGATGCAGTTCAAAAATGGAACTTAAAACACCCAAAGCAAGAAGTAAAAACTGAGTATGATAAACCTATCCCCCAGTGCTTCTTACAGGTAGTTCGCATTCTACTTCTCTCGCCATTCTTTCTAGCATGCTTTTGTTGCTCCTCCAACTGCTCGAGCATGGATTAGCGCCTCAGACTAACATATTCCTTCACCTTTGTACTTCGGAACAGTTGATTCAAGGCTCCACCATACAGCTCGGGTCCAGCAACAAGGTCATCGATAAATCCTTCAAGAACTCCATTTGAGTTCAGACTTATCCTCCAAATGGCCTCAACTGAGTCTTCAAGCTGAGAACATGCAAGGTCACTGTTGACCGTTCTCAACAACTCTGTCTGAAAAAATGCTCTTCAACTGAAGCTTCGCACTAAAAGAAACTGCAAGAAACTATCAGCAACAAATTGCTATCCTGCAGTAAGAAGTTACAAAGTATTCTCTTTCCAGATTACAAGACATGGCTTCCAAGAGCCTTACAAATTCTCAATCTCTAGAGAAATACAACTTCATAAAAATTATTACAACAAGTTTATTCAGAGCTCACAAAACAATACTAGCTTATCAACATATTCATTACACTACAAAAGATGTAATAAACACACACAAGCTGATATACTAGTTTGATGAGCGTTGTTCCCAGCTCTTACGAAGCTGTTCAAAGGAACTCTCTTTCACAGGTTGCTCAGGCTGTGGTTGAATTTCTCCTGGGACTGCCTCAGAAGTGATAGCTACTGCCAGCTCTGCTTTTGTCTCCTCAACTTTCTGGTGGTTGGGTCTCTCAGTAGACCTCGATTGATGATGAAGCTCTGGATGCAGCTTCCAACACTTTGCCTCCCAATGTCCACTGATGCCACAGTGGTTGCAGAAGTTCTGAGCTTTAGAGGATTGTCCATCTCCTCCTCTAAATCCCAATCCTTGGTATCGTGGTCGCTTCTTCGCCTCGATCGGATTGGTGATGCCTTGCTCAGAAATACCAAAGCCTTTCCCTTTGAAGCCCATCTTCCCGAGTAGCTTCGATCCTATGCCTCTTGTGTGCTTCTCGAAGTGTGCAAAAGAGTCTTGCTCATCCTCTGTTGACTTCTTCTATTTGATGGAAGAAGAGGCTTCGAGATAATTACTGTCACTATCAGGTAGATTTAGAGTCTGGAGGTACTCCTTCTGTCTACAGTAAGCACACTCTACTGTACCAGGAGAGTTAGCCCAATCATGGCCACAAGCAAATCTAGCCACAGGCCTCATCGCTGAAGAAGCTCCCGTACTATCAGGCAGTGTAAGCAGGGAGTATGAGGATGATGTATCCATGGAATGCGGACAGAAACCACATATGTGTCCACTCCCTGATATAGGAGGACTTCTCCTATTCTGCTCCTCTAAGATGTCCTGCAATAACTTTTGCAGTCTTTCCTTCTCCATGTTGGATTCCTCCAACATCTGCTAAAGTTCTACATTCTCTCTCTGCAAGTGTCGATTGGCTTCTTCCAATTCTTGCATCCTATCAGCCTTCTCTCAATGGTCTCGATAGAGTTCTTCAACCATTCCTTTCATTGACAAGAGATCATCCACCATGGATGGGGTCAATGTCAGCCTGGAAGATTCACCCTTTTCTGATGCCATCTTTGCTCCAAACTCCAAATGTCCACTAATAGAAAAATGAATCACAATCACTCGTGCAAACTAGCCAAGCAAAGCTCTGGTACCACTTGATCTGTATAGCGGAAGGGATCTATGACAAACGTTGCTTAAGTGATTATGAACAAAGGAATAAAGACATCAACAATGAAGTAGTAGGAACATTAATCAGAAGGAATTCAAAACATAGAATCAAGAGAGAGACAAGAAAACACCAATTTGATTACGGAGTTCGCCACAACGTGACTACGTCTCCGGGTCGAGCTCAATCGAGTGACCAATGTATTGAAATGTTCTGAAACGCAGTACAATCTCCACGAGCCTCTTGTAACACTGCTTTACAATATCTTGTAGCCTTTCCACAAAGTCATATAAAAAGTCTCTCACTCACACCCCTCTCAAAAGCTCTCAAGGCTAGGGATGACTAACAAAGAGGAAGAAAACCGACTTTGCCTAATAGGATCTACTACAAGACTCAAAACATCAATACATCACAACTCAAATATTCTCCTAATTCCCTCTAAAAATTCTCTTACAAAAGCCTCTCAAAGACCAAGAGAATGGAATACAATGGAGAATGATCAACTAATGGATCTTCCACTAATGGCTGATCCCCACTAATGGCTCCCTCAAAAAAACACTCCAAGACTCCTCCCTTTTATACTTGAAGTTTACCCGATATGGGGAATAACCACAAAGTTATAAAATCCTCCATATTTACATATAAATCAAATAAACAACCCCTTAATCTTTCAAATTAATTTGGAGCCCTTCGTTCAATTTATTTTTGGGCTTTTAGTTGAGGGGTTTGTTTTGATTTAAAACAAATAACCATTAGTTGGTTACTTTGCTTTAGGCATTCGGGCCTAAAAGCTAACAAAACAAAACTGAGCCCGTCATATAGTTGAAAGAGTTTCGCGGCTCAACGGTAATATAACCTTTTGGGAGCCCGGCGGTTCCGGGTTCAACTCCCGACCGTCGGTTCTGTTTTTTAAACCGTTTTAAAACAAAATTAATTACAAAACAAACCGCCGCCTATATTTGGTAAAGGCATCGGCCGACGGTGCAACGGTTTAACCGTCCGCTATTTCCGGGGAGGTCATGGGGTCGAACCCCAAGCGGGCTACAACACATTTTTGTTCACAACCAACGCCGACGTCACTGCCACGTGTCAAGCTCTCAGGAGGCCACGTGTCTGGAAACTACTTGCCGATGATACCACGTCAGCATCCATGTCAGCTGTCACGTCAGAAGAAATACACGTGTCATCGCCCAATTCCTCGACTTTGATGATGTCATCAGCTAGGTCACCACACCACGTCAGATGTACGGACTGTACGAACTGCCACGTGTCAAGACCCCATTGGTCCATGTCATCATCCATACGATGCCCTGTCTGCCAAGTCAGCAGGATGACGTCATGCTGACGTCAGCAACCATACCACTTGTACCTCGGTCAACTGGAAACTTTGACTGGCTCTAACTTCCACGTACATGCTCCGTTTTCGATGAAACAAACGTCGTTGGAATCGTGACAACGAGCTCTTCTCGATGACGTCAACTTCATCCAATTTGGTGATGATGAATTTTCCACCTTTTTTCTCATCCCTAATAGCTGAGTTGACCAACCTTTGACCGAACTTTGACTGCGCGTAACTTGAGCAAACAGACTCCTTTTTCGCCCGTTCAAGTTGCGTCGGATTCAAAATTCTGTGCTCTACGCGATGGCACTACTTCCAAGAGAAACTGGAACACTTCAATTCTCTTCAGGTCCAAGAGATCCACCTGGATCAATAAAGCCCCGGTTTTGTTTGAAGTCTAAAATAGAAAGTCTAGTTAATCTAGATGGCACCATCAAAAAATCATTTTAGCCAGATTGACTATCTAAACATAAACCTATATGATGATTTCCTTAGATCAATTTCCCTTTTCAACTAATGATAGGAAGAAGGGTTGGTCTTTAATGTGAGGAAACCCTAGGAGTGGGATTATTAAATAATTGTTTCTAACATAGCCAATGCTAGGTTTCCCCTTACTGCTCGAGATGTCTGTGATCGTGGTTTGGATTGCAGGAATTTACCCTTTACCTTTTTCAAAATGCTCAGCATATGATATGGGGAAGTGATTATTCTAATGTGTTCCCCGATGTGGACTTTTCTCAAAAGCAAGCAATGCACCTGCATGATCTTGTCACATAGGTAGGTTAGAGATAACAATGGAAAGACACTATTGGCATTAACAAGGAAAAATTTCCAACAGTGTTTTGATTTGAGTGAGCCTGCTGAGTTCTTGGTTCCTATTGATCTTGATGGAATGAAGCTGTGAGTGGGAAGATGGAATCACTTTTGAGTCAAGATGCTCCCACCACATCCGGGCTAGGTAGGGAGGTTCCAAATTTATATTAGACCTAGTGACTAGGAGCCTTTCAAGTTGGATTGTTTTGCAAAACACTGCCACTTTTTACTCATTATGTCAAATTGTGGGTTTCTATCCCCAACACAATGATGTCTATTGCCTATATGTTTATAGGGAAAATAAAACACCCTAATTTTTCTCAGATATATGATTTTGCTTCCCATTTGGCTAAAAATATACATGAAGGGTTGTTGAAGTTGCAACAAAATGATGCAAGCACTCCATTTTTCCAGTATTCTCTATTAATGTACATGTTTTTGTTTAAGAATGTTGAGTTCTTCTCTAAGAATATGAAATTGAAGTAGTTTGTTAATGGAGAAAAGCTATCAGTGCAAGTGTGGACTGGTGACTTATCATACAATAGGGAGAATGCTAGTTATGTTCTGTTTGACAATTGTTTTGTATCCAGATTGAGGGCCAGGCTGATGGTAAATTTTCCCAAAGTTCCTTAGGAGTTGCATGACTTCCTTAGGCCAAAGGAGAGGAAGCCAGAGTTGAAAATTTGTCACAACTGAGGTGACATTATCCCATACCCGATTAATATTATTTTGAGGGTGTATGGCTTTCAAGGGACCCCGCATATGTTTTCATATAATGTGCCACCAAGGGTTGGAATTTCTAAAGCTATGTGGTAGATTGGATGTATCCATGAGGATAATCTTACAGCAAAGGGCAAGTGGACCTTTTAACTAGACTATACAGTGGTTTCTAATTTTGTGTTTTCGAAGGGAGGATGGGTCCATTTTGGATTTTTTTTTTAAGTGTACCATTTGAGTTTTGGCCCCAAGAAGCAACATGATCGTGACGATTTCTTCACGCTGTTCATACAAAGAATAAAAGGGGCCAAATTTAAGCATGAGTTCAATTTTCCTGAGGACTTGATTAGAAATTAATTTGATCTAAATAGGTAGGAGTTGAACAAGGAGATGTGGATAGCTTATGACAGCCTATTGACCATTGTGCACAAGATGGATCCAAAATATGATCCATTGATGAAATTCAGTCCATATCACAAAAATATTGACTTTTTGATGGACAACTTCAAAGAAGTCATGAGCATTCTAATAAATAAGAAGATAAATCTGGAGTTGGACTTGGGCATACAAGAAAAGGCTGCAAGGCCACTTGAAGAGAGGCTAGCCTACCAACCTTCAAAGAATTGGCCTATTTATAGGAGGAAAAGGAATGATAGCAGTGATGAAGAAGAAGAAGACATAAAAGGAAAACAGATAATGAAATTTCCTGAACAACCAAGTCCAAAGCTCAAAAAACCTGGGGCAATTAAGATAATTGATTTAGAATCATGACTTGAGAAAAGTCCCTCACCACCACCATCAGAGCCAAGCCCCAAGAGGTGAAGGATTGAGCAATCACAAAAAGAATTGGTGGATGAGGTTATTGTCACTGATCAAGATATACAGATGGGTATGCCTTCTCCTCCCAGACCAATTGAATTGGTTCTATCAAAATTAGATATGAAAGGTAAATGTGTGCAAGATGCAAGGATGAATGCTTGTAAAGAGTTTCTAGATGATGATGCATTTGTAAAAACACCAGTCTTCTTGCAACTAGTATGGAGAATGAAATTGGAAGAATATTAGGAGAAATGCAAGAAGAGAAGAGAATTGAGGCCTGTTAGGTTAGACTAGGAGAATGATGAAGAAGTAAAAGATGAATTAATGAATGAATTCAAGACAATCACTCCTGGGGAGGGGAGAAAATTGGTCAATCAAACCGGTGTCTTGATTCTTCCTAAGTGATTCATTGTCGATGTAGTAGCTTTCAATGCTATTCTAAAATCCAAGTATCCCCTGCAAAATTCTAAAGAAGAGGTCAAGGCAGCATTGCAAGATTTTTCCTTTTGTGAAGAGTATGAGACTTTGGCAATTTGGGCTTTGGCCCCCCAAGGGAGAAATCCTAATGTTACTGATATTAACCCAAATTGGAGAGGGGGTTAATAATAAAGAGAGATTTAGAGACCTCAACCACAAAGGCCACAAATTTGATAGTAAATGTAGCCAAATTGGCCCAAAAGACTACTAAGAGAGAAGAGGCTGAAAAGAGAAGCCTTATGGAAAAATACAATTTTATAATTAGAGAATAAAACAACGTGTAGTGGAGGAATATTGAGCTACAGACAGAGGTGGATAGTTTGAATCATAGGTAGGTTGGGGAGACATAAAGTGCTCCAGGGATTAAAACATTGCCTTCCACACCAAGGTCAATGCCTCTTGTTTCCCCCATTATTTCTGCACCAGAGTCTCCCAGTCAAACTCCTTCCCTCAACCCTACATTGGAACCAATTGAGGGAGAATTAGAATGCTTTGTTGACCCAACAAAGAAGCAGTTGATGCACAAAATTGTAGAGTTACAAGCGTCTTTGAAGGTGAGTGAATAGGGAGTATTTTCAAAGCAAAGGGATATTGTTAATACTGTATTGAGGAATTTAAATGAGAAGGTTGATGACATATTGTTATTTATGTATTCTTCATATTCTTTATTATTATATACAATAAAGAACATTGATAGGGATTAGGAGGTAGCAATACCATTAGTTGAGAAGTGGATTCCTAGGGCCAATGATTTAGATATAATTTATAAGGCCTCAAGGTTTGATATAAATAATAGGCCCCAATCATTAAGGCCTACTCAAGAATTCGTTAAGTCATTGCAAGGTTTTCATGCCTTACAAGAGTATCTGAGTAGGAAGATCAAAGAGTTGGTGAAGAATTTTGATGATTGGAGTGGCACACTACTACTTGACATAATTAATGAGCGGGAGAATATTAGGTCACTTTGACAGTGGCAGGATCAGGCTAATGAGGTCATCAATCCTCAAATTACATTAATATGTGATGACTCAGATTTTGATTTATTAGTGAGTTGTATGGATAAAATTATTAGCACCAGCTCACTCCTTTAGTATTTTGAGTGAGAGGCAAACCAGGTGGTAGTTAAGTATACGCCATATAGTTTCAAGGTAAATGAGGTAATCAAATTTCATTGGTCAACTGATGAAGAGTACCAGCAATGAGTAAATGTATATTTAATTGAGGAGTAAAAAGGGAGTAGGATGCTAATAGTTAACAAATTAGCCATTGCAGTTACAATAGATTCCTGTTTTCTTTTTTATGACAATTTTGGCATGACATTTTTGAGGGTTTGTTGTTGCATCAAATTTTTCTCAGCGGGCAAAATGAACAAGAAGATTCTCTGGGGAGATCGCTATTGGAACAAATATTTGAAATATCACAAGTTGGTCCAAGTGACTGGTGACATGTGTACTCTCTGGCCCGATGCTTGTTTTCTCCTTCATTTTCTATAAGAAGGATTTCAAGGCTAGAAGTATGGGTTAGCAAGTTAGATAATTTTGGTCGAGTCTGTTAGAACTAGAATTTTATATGAAAATATTAAGGCCTTTTTCCCATTTAAACCCATTCATTTGCTATATTTTCCATTAAAAAAATTTTTTTCCACTCATTTATAGCTTATACCCTTTATCGTTGCCTTAATGTTCAATTTTACATCACCTATTGCTTTACCACGACCTCCCACAATGTGCTTGTGGTATGGCGGTAGTGGTTAGTAGGTAGGCATAAAGCGCTTACTACGCCACCACACACGGTCTAAACATAGACCACAAGGTTGTAGTGGGCGGTACGTCACCGGCGTGTGAACAGTAAGTAAGGAATCGATGAGAAGACGGTTCCTATCACACCATGGCCAGTCATAATGGGGACCGAGGTAGCACAGTGGCTAGTTGGTAAGTAGCGGATGGTGAATGTAGTGGTCGAGATAAGTCACATCACAGTACCACCAATGGTTAAGAGCTAACCATGGTGGCTGTGGTGGATAGAGATGCAATGGGTGACTGTTAAGGACAGGCAATAAACAGTCACCACGTTACCGCTAATGGTCGAGTCAGAGACCACGGTAGAGCGGTGGAGGAAAGGAAAGACTGTGACGGTCAGACCACGGTACCGCCACTGATTTAAAAGGTGACCGCAGTAGCGCGATAATGGTTAGCAGATGGCGAAGGGTGACAAAAGCAATGAGGTGATAGTCTATAGAATAGTTAATACCATGATACTGTTGGCAGTCAGGCCAGTGATCGCCGTAATGTGGTAAAAGGTTAGCTAACAATGGATGTGGTAGCGAGGGTAACAGTAAATGTTTAGAACCGCCATACCACCAGTGATAAAAGTAGAGCCCGCGGTAAAGCAGTGAACGTAATAAAGCCATGGGTAAGTAAAGATAATGAACAATAATGTAAAAAGGCAAAATCGAAGACAAAACTATAGTTTGAGATATTTAATTTTCCAAAAGGCAATTCAATTAAATATTTTAAATTCAATTAAAGAGTGTAAATGGCTGTAACAAAAAATGAAGGGTCACGACCCTTGGTGTTTATTGTATAAATATTTTTGGAAATCAGTTTGTAAGGGGTCGGGTAGGAGAACAGTGAGTTTTTTCTCAAAAGTGAAACTGGGAATAAAATAATGTAAAAAAACCTTTTGGAAATAGTACAATGGAGATGATTTCTTGACCGAATTCCTTTTTTATTTTTGTTGTTGTGATGTTATAACTATTAATTTTTGTTTAGTTCTCTCCAATTTCAAATCTCTCGATCATTTGAGTTTAAATGTCAAGTATATTTTAATTCTTCAAGGTGCATTTCTTCACTTTGTGTGATTTCATTTACTAGTGTCTGCAATTCAGAGTTAAATTCCTTTAAGTGAGTCATAGTGTTTGTAAGGTTTCTTTTGGATTGTTGAAGGAGAGCTAAGTAAAAAAATATTTCAACACTATTTATGCTAGTCATAAATTGATGAAGAAACATGCCAGTCATTACAACTTCATCACTTAGAGTGTCTAACAATTTGAATTATGTCAGAGAGGAATGTGTATATGTAATTGGTATTATTTTTTGACTCTGTTGCCCAATAGAAAGAAGGCACTGATATGCCATATCCCAGGGTGTAGAATTTATTATAAATAAAATATTCAAAACCTTATTTTGTGTAATAGGTGTATTTGTAGTCATTTTGTCTATCCATTCCCAATTGTCATTGTGGGTAGACTGTTTAGCAAGAAGTTATTTTAAATCTGCATGTTTCACATAGGTTCACCCACCTAGGTCTAGAAGAACCTAAAGAGTAGAAGGTTTAATGGTATAATTGGCCTTGTATGTTGTCCAAGAATTTTGTAAGGGCCTGGCAAACTCTTATGGTTAAAAGCTGCATTTTTTAGAACCAATAGTTTGGCGACTCTACTGGGGATGTAATCTGAAAATAAGCCTTGTTATAGAGTTAGCATTTTGTAGAAGACTCTGCTGGGAATAAAGAATTGCAGATTGTCTCACTTCTGGAAAGTGAGTGGCGACTCTAAATGAACAAATGTGTTGAAACTAATAAATTGAAATATATATCAGAAAGAAATCATCCTAGAGTTCAGTCCATCACAATTGCTCCCAAAATGCAAGGAAGAAGGGCTTTGTAGAAAGATGGTGATGGTCCTAATGACAAAAGCAAGTCAAATCCGAATAATGATAAGGGTAAGAAAGTATCTCATGACATGGGCCCATCAAATAAAAACAGAATATCAAAAGCACCAATGGAGACACACAATTCATATGGTACACTAGAAAATGATAATAGCCCCTCCAGAGAACCTCATACTCCTAAGGAATGGAGGAATCCCTTCTATCAACCAGATCCTAAGAAAGTTGAAGAGTTCATGGCTGAATGTGAAGCTGAAAGACAAAGAAGCCAACATGAATATGATCAAAAAATGGCATTTCTTAAGAGAACTAGGATGGACTTGGCTATGAAGTAGCATCTGAGGAGAATTATGAACTTATGGCTAGGGATGAAATAAATGCAAGGCTGGAACATGAGAGACAAGAAGTGGAGAAAGAAAAAATAGAATATGAGCAGAGGCTCCAAGCAATTAGAGAACTTGAAGAGTTGAAATTAAGGAAAGCTCAGTTCAATACTCAAATGGCTAATCTGCATAAATATGTGCCACCACACATGTAGGCTAACAATAATTTAAGCACATCAAAAGCCCCACCGGTCCATCAAAATCAGCCAAATAGACATCAAAATGCTCTACCACAACATCAAGGTGTTCAACCACCTCCTTATCAGCAACATGTACCCCCACAAGGTCAACAATATGTGGAAAATAATAATCCATTGTACCAGCATCAGTATTACCAAAATCCTCCTCCACAATATGCAACCATGATCAAGCAGTTTGACTTGGCTAGATTTCAAATATGTCCTTATCCTATGGACAACAGTTGGAGAATTCTTGTCCCAAAATTCACAGGAAGTAGTGCAATTACAGCTGAAGAACATTTAAGGAGTTTTAATGCCTTTTTGCAAGATTTGGATATGCAGTATGAAGATGTGAAAATGAGGTTTTTTATGATGTCACTAGTTGAAGACGCCAAAGATTGGCTTAACAGTCTGCCAACAACTTCTATTGATTATATTCATGTGTTTTATGAACAATTTATTGAACAATATGGGAATCAATATGCACTTGATTTTGCATTGCATGAATTGGTGACTATCCAGAAGCATCAAAATGAGTCATCTTATGATTTCAACGAGAGGTTTTCTAAATTGCATAATAAGATACCTCCTGGATCTAAATTGGCTGATCCTACTGCATTGAGCATTTATTTAAAATCTTTTGATCCTAAGACAGGATATGAGCTTAGGAACAGAGGTCCTAGAAATTTGGTTGAAGCTCAAAGGATAGCACTTACTATTGAAAATAATAGGAAGGCTGCAGGGATGATTTCCAAGAGGGATAACCCTAGGGTTCCCTGATATACTCCTCCAAATAAAAAAGAGAACACATATAGGAATGAAAGGCCTAGACTACATGACATGCCTTATAATACAAATTGGAGAGATGGAAAGCCAGTGTTGGATAATAGGCCAAGAAATAAAGAGACACCTGAACCTTTGAAAAAGAGAGGGGCGTACATGGTTGATAATAGTCCTTGGTGTTCAGTGTGTGATTTTCCACATTCTTCAGAGCATTGTGTTGTAGCTCAGTTAGTGTTAGGAAAATACATAGCAGAAAATAGTAATGAGGAAGACCATAATATCTATTTGACTTCCCATACTCTTCACCCTGCAGAGCAAGGGTATTCATCTTCAGAAGGAGGATATGAATATGATGTTGATCATCATAAATATAATGTTCACATGGCAGAGCAACAAGTTTTTTGTGATTATGAAGAAAGTGATGATGAGCAAGGTCCTTCTACTACATCATATCAGCCTAATAGGGAAAATATGAGGAGACCAACTGAGGAAGAAATCAAAATACTGACTATTGTAGTAGTTGAGCAAGCTAAAAGAAATTATTGACTGAGGAATAGAATAGTAAATGAAAATGAAGGTGTTCCAAGAAGAATATTTTTGAAGAATAAGAAGATATCCCATGAAATATCAGAAAAGACAAATGATGAGCACCCTGATAAAAAAGAACAAAAGTATGTCCCCAAAGAAGAGAATAGAGAATTCTCCAAGAGAAAACAAAAGATGGATCAAAAATCAAAGAGGGAGAAAGAGGAAAACAAAGACGAATCAACAGAACAAAGGAAGGTCATAAGAGCTAAAGGTGCATATTTTGATTTTGTGCAAGCTTTGTCCTAGGTAAAAATGTCTGTCCCATTACTTGAAATGATGAAAATTAAAGAATATAAAGAAAGTTCTATTAAATTGATCTCTACTGGGAAGAATCAAAATATAGACTTTGAACAAAAGGAGAATCTTAGAATTGTTGATAAGAAAGGAAAGATAAAAGTTGCAGAAGTTGGCCTAAATGATGCATTGATGAATACACCATAGATTGATCCATTTTTTACTACCCTACTCATAAATGGTAAATTGGTAAGAAATTGCATGATAGATTCAGGTGCTTCTATGAATATTATGCCAATAGGGGTAATGAAACAACTGGGTATGTGGATAGATATTGAGGGTGGTAAATATTATGCCATGGATAGTAGGCATGTCTGAGTTGTGGGGATTATGAAAAATGTGGAAGTAAAATTAGCAACTTACTCACAGGCCACCTATAATATTGATGTAACTGTACACATCTAAAAATGGTCATAGTTAACCAAACCTGTTAATTAATTAAATATGAATTATTTAATTAATATTCTTAAGTCATCTACATATAAATAAATTTAATTATTTATTTATATTGTTCATTTTTCCAATTCTTCTAGTTTAATTAAATAAAGAAGTTTATTTAATTAATGCTATCTTCTTCTTAATTAATTGAATAGATTTCACAATTTATTTATATTAATTATCACAAGCTTAAATTCTAAATTTAAATGATATTCTTCATGTCACATTTAATTAAATATTTTCAATATTTAATTAAAACATTTTCAAAATTCTTCACTTTCCTCACATAGTTAAATATTTTCAATATTTAATTAAAGGCTTTTCATTTCTCTCACATAATTAAATATTTTCAATATTTAATTAAAGCCTTTTCATATTTCTCCCACACATAATTAAATATTATCTATTTTAATTATGGACACATCTTTCATTTATCTCTTCATTTTCCATCTGTCTCTTGAAATTCCATCTTCTTTTCAAATTCTCGATCTCTCACCATTCATTTTATCAGGTTTGAACTCAACCGCTGATCTTGGCCAATTGAATTCTTGCCTTCAAAAATCTATAAATGCAGCCCTCTCACGAGTTGGAAAGGACCTCGAATTCTAGATTTTCATGCGTAGTTATTATAGTCACATTTTAGTATTTATAGAATTTTAATCAACATTTCAATTTCATAGCTTGACTTATATAGTTATGCATATGCATCTTCATTAATCTCATTCTCTCAAGTTGCCATTCTACAAGCTGCTGTTTAAAATGACTGAGAGCCAACATCTTAAAATGAATCCTTGGAGATAGAGGACAATGGGACAAATTTTAAGAAGCTGCCTGTGTTTAGAGTTTGCATTTTGCTTTCCTTATTTAGTTTCTTTAATCTAATGTTTCATTGCTGTATTAGATTAGATTCATTTTGATTTAAACATTCTAACATACATAGTAACTGTGATTGATACACCTCCTCAGTTTGGAATGCTTCTGTCAAGACAATGGACTACAACAGTTGGAGGTAATGTGCAGTTTGATTTATCATATGCCACAATACCAGTTAATGGTGAAGAAGTAAAATTGTATAGAGAACCAAGGGTGAATCAAATTGTTGAGTATGTTTCTTAGGAACAACTTAATTATTGTGATGTGGATTTTGGGAGTTT
>CM021104.1:67269868-67479380 GCA_007115665.2 Sequoiadendron giganteum | reverse complement strand
TTCTATTTTTTTAACCGTTTAAAAAAAAATTAATAACAAAACAAACGGCCACCTATATTTGGTAAAGGCATCGGCCGACGGTGCAACGGTTCAACCGTCCGCTATTTCCGGGGAGATCATGGGGTCGAGCCCCAAGCGGGCTACAAATCGTTTTGTTCAAATCCAACACCGACGTCACAGCCACGTGTCAAGCTCTCAGGAGGCCACGTGTCCAGAAACAACTCGCCGATGATACCACGTCAGCATCCATGTCAGCTGCCACGTCATAAGAAAGACACGTGTCATCGCCCAATTCCCCGACTTTGATGATGTCATCAGCCAGGTCACCACACCACGTCAGATGTACGGACTGTACGAACTGCCACGTGTCAAGACCCCATTGGTCCACGTCATCATCCGTACGATGACCCTGCTGCCAAGTCAACAGGATGACGTCATGCTGATGTCAGCAACCATACCACTTGTACCTCAATCAACCGAAAACTTTGACTGGCTCTAACTTGCGCACACGACGTCCGATTTGCACAAAACGAACACCATTGGAATCGTGACAACGAGCTCTTCGCAATGATGTCAAATTCATTCAATTTGGTGATGATGAATTTTCCACCTTTTTTCTCGTCCCTGATAGCTGAGTTGACCAACCTTTGACCGAACTTTGACTGCGCGTAACTTGAGCAAACGAACTCCTTTTTTGCCCGTTCAAGTTGCGCCGGATTCAGAATTCTGTGCTCTACGCGATGGCACTACTTCTAAGAGAAACTGGAACACTTCAATTTCAGGTCCTAAAGATCCACCTGGATCACACAGTGGCACTGAAGTAGAAATATAAGATTTTTCACTTAATAAGACCTCGCAAAAATCCTACAAAAACCTCAAGATTCTTAAGATGTGTGTAAAATGTAAGATTTGAGCACATTTAGGAGCTAATTCAATCCGATGACTTATCCAATTTAAATATTTAGCACATGTGACACTGAATAGAAGATTTCCACCAACATATCCTGGAAGGATGATTAGAGTTTGTAAAAGGAATACCAAAAATAGTCCCAAATAAAATAATTGTTGTTGTGCAAATAAGACACTCCCAACAAAAAATAGGGGAAACCAAGCCGAAGAAGCAAAGCAGACAACCAAACTGAAACCAAAAGCAACACAAAATTCAACCAAAGGTAAAGCAAAGAAATCTAAACTAAAGCCATATATTCTAAAGAAAACCAAAAAAAATAGACTTAAAGCGAAAGAACAACAAGGCAAGTTGCATTTATTCAAATCAACATTATGTACAAAGGGACTCAAAATGATTGATGATCAGACAAGGTGAGTTGAGACCCACACCTATTTTTTTTTTCAGCACATGGACAAGCAGTAAGGTGATAGTAACAGTCCTTAAGAATGCAAATTCATCTTTATATTCAGCAAAATAAACCTCAATAATGCAACATTCAAACTCAAAATTCTCAACAAGAATAATCAGCAATTGAGGTAACTCTTTGAAACCATGATAAATCCATATGCACGTTGTCTTCCCTAAATCTCCATAATCAAAATGATAAACTTCAGGAGTTTCAGCAAGGAAAGAAACAACTTGGTGTTGCGCTCGTTCAAACTGAATGTTAAATTTATTGTTCTCCAATCGTGCAGAGTTAACATCCATGAGGTCAGGAGGTCTCAAATGATGATGTAGTATTCCTCTTGCATTTGAAACATGCACAACAAAATTAGAGTCATCAATGAGCAATTCAAGGTGAAAATTAGAGTGAACAAATTCAAAATTAATATCATGGAACTTTTCACCTGTTTGAGTATCGTCATGAGGAATTAGTGATGAAATGGCATAAGCTTTGTCATGCATGGAAAGTTTCCTAGTAGGATGTTCATCAGGAGGCGTGACAGACTGATCCTCAAGCAAATTTTCACCTACAACCATGTGCTCAACTTTGACTGTAATATTACTATTTTCAGCATCATTCAATTTTCCATGTGCATCAAAATGAACCACACTAGCTATCCCATCATTAATGCATAAAATCTGTGAATCTTAGATATGTAGTTCATCAATAGATAGAGAACAAAAAAAATTAGATGAATAAGAAGACTCCTTGGATTCTTTTGCTAGCACTGGTTCAAGCTTGTAACTGTAACCCTCAGGAACATCAACCCCTTTATTAGCAACATCAGTTCCTTCAATTTGCTTCATGGGACACTCATTTATAATCTATTGAGGCTCCTTAATTGAAAGCTCAACCTCCTCTAGGGCTACCTGAGTGTCTACTGCTATGCTCTTCTCTGATCTAATGCCAGTTGAATTTTCTACTAGGCATTCCTCAACATCTTGTTGAAGTTATTCCATTGGAGACTGGTTTGATGTATCTTTCTATGTATCTCTTGTATGATCCAACAACTTGACTTGCTCTTCCACCTCTAGAGGACCATTGGAATCCTTCTCATCACTTTCATAAGATTGAACCATAGATCCTTCATTGTATGCATACTTTTCTTCAACACTTTTGTCTTGTTTTTCTTCTGGTCCATTCTCTTCACTCCTTGGAAATGGTGCATGATCCACCACCAATACCGATATGTCATAAGGATTAGCTGGTACTATCTCCTGTCCACTCAAATTGTTGTGGGCATATTGGATCTTCTGTTGGAAAATAGATGTAGTAGTCTGAAATTCTTGACAATCCAATTCAGAATGTTGATTGGTGTTATGAAGCCTACACCATCCGGATAGAGCTTCTTCTGCTAGATATACACTAGCTAGGGGCTTTTCTTGATTGTTTGGATGCTCCAAAGATGTTAGGACTCCTTCATTGTCTAGCCTTATATCCCAAGTCCTATTTTGACATGGTAGATACCTTCTATCAAATGTCGGCCCTGAGGGTTGATCTTTAAAATATTGTCCCCTATCGAGATTCTACCCCTGATCTTGATCATAATTGAACTGATTTCCCCTTTGGATGACCTGAGGTTGGTTGTTTTGGTTCCTTAGGTAGGTGACTTTGGTGGCTAGCTTCTTTACTAGCTTTGTGAGTTCATCCAGCCTCCCCTTATCTGCATTGTCTGATGGAGGAACAACACCAGTTGAATTCTGCATATAAATAGAATGGAACCCATGGTTCGAGGATTGGTTAAATGTCTTAGAGCTCTACAAGTAACTAGGTACATTAGCTTGTTGGTGAGAGAATGCAGGTTGATTCACATTCGGATAGTAATCTGGCATGGGTGGGGCTTGATTCAAGGGTTGACTTAGGTGTGAAACCAAAGGAAGCTGAGGAGTTGAACCCAACATAGCTGTTTGACTAGCTAATGGTAGGGGTCCAGACAAGTGTTGTCTCAAATTTGTGCTCACTTTAACAGCCACATCATAAGCTTCAAGTAGGCTGACAAGAGGGTTTGCTCTCCACTTCACAAAGGTAGATGTCAAACTATCCAAAGCTTCATAATAAACCTCCCTGGCAAAGGCATCATCCACATCATAAGGGGGTTGTAGCCTAGCATAAGCCCTATGGAACCTACTATTAAAATCCCCTATTGGTTCATTCGCCTCCCTCTTCACTCTAGTAAACTATAGATAAAGCCCACTGGAACTGATTGAGACCCCAAATCTCTGTAAAAATGCAATCTCCAACTGAAGCCAAGCAGTGATAGACCCAACAAGAAGATGGTTATACCAATAGAATGCCTCATCTCCTAGAGAATAAGGGAAAAGTCTACAGGCAACATCCTCATGATTAATTCCCCTATCCTTGAGGGTAATTTTAAAAATCCTAACGTGCTCTTCAACAGTCCTTTTGGGATCATTTGTGTGAAACCTAGAGCAAAAATTCTCGGGGTTATTTGGCATAGCATTGTAGTTGTTGAAGAATAGAGGGGACAGGTTATTTCCCAGGAAATCCATTGGTGGAGGTGGGAGCAGTAATGGTTGATTTATTACTGGTTGAGGCTGTGGAACAAGAATTCCTTCAAAATCATATGAGAATGAGGATGATGAGGATGAAGATGATGGGGATGATGGGATTGGCTGGGTGGATGATGATTCTCCCCTTCTTTTGACCCTTCTTGACCTATTAGGGGCTTGCAGCTCTTGGAATTCTTCCTCTCCTGGAGTAGATCTGGTTCTTCTTCTAAGCCTTTCAAGAGAAATGGCAGACATAAATCGATTCAGGTTGCATATTCAACCCTCCTTCTAGTGCCAATCCGTTGATGGTGTTTTGTGCACAATAACAACTCAGACATAATATGATATCATATCTCTCTTGAAAGGTAAATCTCTATGGGAAAATAGATAACCCCAAGGTCTCTAATGTCAGGTCTTGACAATGCAGTGAAACAACTCAAAGATAATGTGAAAATGTTGGTAATCACAAGGGGCCTTACAAACAAATACTGGATCTTCAAACTTATCAGATTTTGCAATATATTGATACTCAGATTCTTAAATGTAACCCAGATAATAAAAGAAATAGCAAAAGATAAGAATTTAAAAAGAGATCCTAAGATTAAAATTACTCCTAAAATCAATCACAACAATGATGAATGCTGCAAACAGACAAATCTCCAATAAAACCAATTTCTGCTTAATCAAGGACAAGCCTGCAACTCTAACAAAATGGTGCAATCTTCTGAGGAAACTGAAGATTTTCAGACTATGAACATTCATCCACATACCCAGTAAATGGGACAATGTAAACAAGCATCCATAGTTGAACATAGCACAAAATAAGGCCCAGACTAACTTTACACAACAACTTACAATCAACAAATTGCCAAAAGTATGGACCGAAGATCAATCAACATCATTAACATTTCACCATTATCATGAAAGAACTGAAAACTAACATCTAACTGAGAATTAAGAACAAGAAACCATAAACTGTCAAAGGTAAACACAAATTTTTCCAAATCAACAACCCATTTGCATTATCTTCTCCAGCATTACATAACAATTTACAACTTCTCTCCTCTCCTACAGCTACTGACTTGCAGAATCTACTTCTAACTTAGCCAATTCTGGCTTTGCAGCCTCTAACCAGCTGTTCTCTAACCTTTTCTAACTTCTTCTTCTAACCTTTACAAATGAGAAGGCACAACCCTTTTATAGATATTACATTTTTAAATCAAGGGCCAAGATTAAATTCAATCCAATGGATGCAATTAATCCTCAAGAAACCCTAAGAATTTACATAGGGTTTAAAAAATGTGGTACATCATCATCCAATAGCATAAAGATAGTTACATCCAGGAGTAATAACATATCAACAATCTGCCACCTCGATTTTAATAAAAAATTATGATTGAAGAGTGAAAACAGCATCACACATCACTCCATGTTTGAAACATATATTCTAGTTGTAGATAGGTTGTGGCACAGATTCTTATGCAGGTGCATTTTAAATATTTTCCAGATTTTCCTCCTAGCACAAATCCATATGCAAGTCCTCTTTTTTTTATTTAATCTTGAAAAACAGATATAATCATTAATAGCTCATATGTGAAAATCCAACCACAAAATATTAAAATTAAGCATAATAAACCCTTGGAAATTTCAACTCCATCATAAAATTTCAGAAATTTAACCCTATTAATAAATTTCAAAGTTTAGGAAAATCATGTCAAGAAGTTCGAAAAAATTCGAAAAAAATGGCCAGAAATTCAGAAAAGTCCGGACAGGGTGGATAATCCCGGGTTTGACAAGAAATCTAGAAAAATCCACCTGGAAGGGAAAATCCCAAAAATAGCCCAAAATCCAGAAAAATGAAAGGAAAAATCCCAGATATCATAAAAAAATCTAGAAAAATCCAGACGAGGTGGAAAATCCCGAATATCACAAAAAAATCCGAAAAAATCCAGACGGGGTGGAAAATCCCAAAAATGGCAAAAATCCGCCAAAATCCGGACGAGGTGGAAAATCTCGAAAATGGCAAAAATCTGCCAAAATCCGGACGAGGTGGAAAATCCCGAAAATGGCAAAAATCAAAATCACGGGGTGGAAAATCCCGAAAATGGCAAAAAATCCGGAAAAAAACTTTGAAACCCCATAACTTTTTTTCCCGAATGAATTTTCAAAAAGTTCAAAAATCAACTTGGCCTAATTTTTCGTCCTCTATCCATTGGTGTAAAAATATTTATACGTAACTTTGAAAATTCACTTGAAAAATCCTCATTTCTAAAATCCAAGGCCCCAAAACTTTTCAAAATACCACCCCTATCAAACCAAATCCGGACTTAATCCCAAAATAACCTCCAAGAAGAGAAAAACCAAAAATTGACAAAGCCAAGGTACAAAGATGTAGAAGAAAAAGAGGGTCCCCGCCTCTAGTGGGGCGTGTGTGCAAAAAGTGCACAACAATACCCATGGTTATGCTCCACGAATGACATCCCATCGGTTATTCACAAGTGTATAAAGTTCACCTTTTAAAATGATATATATAGTGCATCATAGTGGGTTTAATCCTTTGTCTTCCCATAGGAATTTTTCATTATATCTCTTTTTAGACTCAACTTATGGAACCTATAAAGCCTTATGAAGATTTCCAAAATTTCAAGGCAAAGTGCATAGTAGAGTTATCTCTTAGTAATATTCCTGAGAATGATAGGTCCATGGTTGTTCCTCCTCCACTTTTTATGGATGAACCTACACCCCAAGTCAAAACCCTTCCAAGTAACCAGAGTAAATATCTAGTTGTTCCTCTAACAATCTCTTATAAAAGACCAAGAGATAATAAAGTGATTCCTTTTGTGCCACCAAAGATAAAATAAGTATATAGACCTAAAGAGATAGTGGTTTCCTAACCCTCGATGGTTTCTTCAGTTCCTCCCTTAAGGGAAGAAAAGAAACCAATGGTTGATAAACTCGCTCCTACCCCATCACAACTTGAAAATCATGCAAGAACTAACCAAAATTCTAAAGAGCTTAGGCACAAACATCATGCTATTTCTCTCCAATTGGAAGAAAAGAATAAAATAGTGCATGATAAATCAACACCCATGGAAACAAATCAAGAAGAAATCCAACTTTCACCCAAACAAGACATGGAACCTCCCATTGTGATCAATTTGGATGATTATGATTAAATTGCTAAAATTGATGAAGAGGTGCATAATGAGCTTAATGTTTTATTCTCAAAGAAAATAAATTTAGATGGGGGAAACAATGATCATCCTCCTTATGAGAGTGACCCACCGTGTGTTGCACGTGGAGATGGTCCTAATGGGACACTTTCTATAGTCCCTCTAGCTAGTATTCCACCTTCCATATATAATGAGTAAGATTGGGAAGAAGACGAACTGCTTTATGTCGACTTCCATGTGTAGTACTCCTTTATGTTTGTTTCATGTGTTCTTTATATTTTCTTGCATGTGATGTGATCTCCTATGTTGTGATTCTTGGCATGCCTATATGTTTGTGATTTTTCTTTAGATGACTCTTGTGGCTTTGTTGGTGTAAGGATACAAAGGAAATGAATCTATTGTGACATTCTTATTTGTATCTTCATTCCTCTGTATGTCGTAAGCTTTATATTTTCTTTTTCTTTTGTGTTTTCAATTTGGGGATGATGCAAAGCATTGAGACATTTGGGCATCTTCCATGCTGACCCAAAAGTTTCTTTGTCTTCTCTCTCTATGTGTCATTCCTCCTTTGTGTTTATTCCACAAGTATTTGGGGATTGATGTCAGTTATGAGATCTATTATATCACTGTAGAAAAGACATATACCAACCCTTACCATTATGCAAATTTATTTGGAAGCATATCATTGGCATAGGGATTTCCAAATAATCTCTTGTGATCTTTAATTACATGGAATTTATCATTTTCTACTTTAAATTAATTGCTCGCAGCATGGTGTTTCACAATTTCTTTAAAGTGGGGAAATACATTGGTATTTTTTCTTCACTTTGTCCATAGGGGCCGGACTTAGTGGTGCATTGAAATTGATATTGACATTTTCTTTGCTTCACTTTGTTTACAGGAGTTGAACTTAGTGTAGCATTAGCATTACATCTTGTGGCACCTTATCAAAGTTATCAGGGAGTATAAATCTTAGTATGGTTGTTATGGGGCACACCTTGTATATGTAGTATATGTTTCTCATTTCTCCACCTTGTTATGGGTACACCTAGTAGGGCTAGTGTATTTCTCATCCTATCTTAGGGGCTCACCTAGTGAAAAGCGGTCCTCACTAGCCCATGTTCCTTCTAGTTTATGATTCACCTAGAAAATATTGGAATTCTCTATTGTGTGAATCATGAACTCCTTTTTTTATGGGTCCTAGCATAACAAAAAAATTTAGTACATACCCTCCTTTTACATTTCATGTTGACATTACATGCTAGTGCATGTGGTATTGTTTCATTTCATGCATGTGTTTTATTTTGTGCTTATGTTGGTTCACCATGGGATCATAGATCATGTGGGCTTGATCACCTCCCTTGATCCTTAGTCATACTATCCCCTCAATATTTTGTACATTCAAACCCATCTTGATATATATTTATCTACTTTAGTGTGATTCTAAGTGTAACTTCATACTCTCACTAAAGTGGGGGCTAAATGTAGTATCAAAAATTG
Source organism: Sequoiadendron giganteum (assembly GCA_007115665.2). NCBI lineage: Eukaryota > Viridiplantae > Streptophyta > Pinopsida > Cupressales > Cupressaceae > Sequoiadendron > Sequoiadendron giganteum. Next base: position 67,470,803 of record CM021104.1, on the reverse strand, counting down.
TCACCCTTAACAATTTTAGATTATGTTTTGTCCCCCTAATTTATTGGACTTAATTAAGCTCCTAATTTTCCAAATTATGACTTCCAAGGCCTAATTTTTACCATTTTTCGAAGGATTACAAGCATTGAATAAATACATCTAATTGTTATTTTGATCCTGACTAAGTGTGTCCTATAAATTTGGGCTAGGACCCATTTTCCCATGGGTGAATGGGTCCCCCTTTTTAGTTGGGACTCAAATTTAAATATGTTGTTGGCAGCATTTTTACATCCAAAATTCAAGTATCAAGTGTCAGATTTTGGGATATAATTTTCATTAAATTAGTACAATTGCATATAAATACCTAGTTATTTTATCACTTGAAATTGAACAACTAGAACAAGCTAGAGGTGAACATCAAGAGAAAAAAGATATTGTCACGAGAAAGTTAAGAGAAGCATTATCAAAGTTGTATTCTAGAAATTCAAGATCCTAACATCATAAAAAATTATATGTGAGTTTATGTGTATTCATTTTCATGTTTTATGAAGGCTAACCCTTGGTTTAGGTCTCCAAAACATTCAAGAATTCAAGAAAAGAAAGATCCAAATCCTTGAGGTGATGTGTGTGACTTCAGTCCTTCAAGCCATTGAAGGGTGGTGAGTTGCATCATTTTGTTCATTCATCATTCCTTCCTTTTGATTATCATTCCTATCATTGACATTTCCATTGTGGAAGTGGAAACACTTACATGGGTTTTGACTCAGGCAAGCCCCTAAATGACCCAACATTTTCTCTCTCTTTGAATAATTAGGTTATAGGTTTGAAGAGAATCAATGAAAGATTGAAGGAAAATTCTCCATTGTTGCATTCAAGTCCCTAAAAGTTGTCAAGCTACAAAAACTCAATTACAAAATTCATTGATGATGTTCTGAAAATTCTACAACCAAGAATCAATAGCTTAGATCTAGCATCAGAGGATTTTAAAATCAATTTCAGGACTCCTAATCAAAGACCCATTCCCCCAGGGGTGATTGAGTCCCTTTGCACATGCCATATCCTACTTTGTTGACAAGTACATATCATCAAATACTTCCTAGATCCACCTACAATCTACATTTTCAATCTGTGTATTTCCAGAATATTGCATTTTCTATATTAGGTCATATATTTCATTTAGGTAAATTATTCCAATTCATTTATAAGGCTCAAAAGGATCAGATCCTGGTCTAATTGGCTCACCTTTGGGGTTGAAAGTCAATCTTTATACCTTGTGGATTTGCATCTTAATGAAACCCTTCAAAAAGTGGAATTGATCCTAGGTTCATTGTATTTAGAACTCATCTCCCCAATTCCCACTTTTTATATGTTTCAATAGGGATGGTGAATTCAACTGAAATCATTCTTAAGTCCATAAAATGGTTTTAATTTTGAGTGTAGTGCTCTAAATTGTGACTAGTATTTTTATTTTGTGAGTTTAATAAGGAATAAGATGTTTTATTGGTATTATTAGGGATACTTTAAATTCTCCTACCTCTAATTATGTACGTTTAGAGTAAAAGAGAGACCAATTTCCTTCAAGTTCAAAATGGGTGGAATTGGAAATAAGTTGATCTAGTTCACCTAGATCTTGAGCCAATTTTTGAATCAGGAAAAGTTGTGATGGAGATAAGTTCTTTCATAAAGAGCATAGCAATAGAAGTCTTTTAATATTATATGCATGGAAACTCATTGATTTGACATACTACATTTTGATAGAGGCCCTCAAAGAGGAACTGTGGACTTTCAAATTTATTTTGTGCTATCTTGGTGGCTTGGACCTGCCTAAAGAGGATGGGAGAATATTTACCACCCCTTTGTTAGATGCAAAGGACAACTAAGAGGGGGATTTGAATGAGTTTTACATTAAAATCATTTAATCCCCAATCAAAATTCAAACCCTTATTAGCCTTGAAACCCCTATCATGCATGAGCATAATGTAAACATATGAAAAAATAATGCAAACACATACAAACACATAAGTGTAGTCGGCCAAGAGTGTACTTGGTCGGCCATGAGTAAATAAGACTTTAGTTAATATTAATAATCCATGTACTTATGTTATGTACACATCATGTTAGTTGTCTCAGGAATTAAGTTCCTGACGAAGTAATTAGTTATAATGAAAAGGTGCGACAGTTGGTACCTCAACCACCACCAGCGTACTATATGTACTTGAGTCATGTAGTTAGAAAACATTACGGTTCTACTATTCTATGCTATGTTTTTTCTAGAGACATTATGATGTAATTGTTGAATACTGAATAAAGAAATATATCTATGTTCTATGCAATTGTCATGTGATTATTATATGTTGTCATTGTTATTTTATATTTTTGTTTACTCTATATGTCATTGTACCCGTAGTGAGTAAACATTTGGCATTTTTGCCTAAGCGAATCCGGTAAACACCCAGACAGGTGAATGGCGTTGTGATGGGGCAGCCGACCAAAGGGCCGGTACAAGAAAACAACGATCATGAAGACACTTTGATGGAAGACATTTGTAGTATGTGGGAAATATTTTTAAAGGAACACATACAAAGGGAGGCTCTTAGGTGAGAGATCCCTCAGGCGGTCATTTGGGATAGACTGCGCATTAATGAAGAGGTCAACCAACTTCTTACTAGACTACCAAGATTGATAGCACACCACTATATTATCTTATAGGATCTTCGGGCGGAGGAGGATCAAGAGCACTGAAGGCACCAAATATTGTAGTGGTACAAAGAAAGAGCCAAACAGGAAGAGGAGGAATGAGACACTAGCCGAAGACGTACTCTTGGCAACCAACAATGATCGCATAAATGACCTGTAATGCCCATATAGCCAAACAAAGATAAGAAATGAATACAATTTGGGAACAAAGTTGAGGAGGAAAGGATTCAGCGATCACTGAGAGCATAGGAGCAAGAAAACCAGTGACAAAGATTAAGGCAAGTTGATAAGGAGTTAAATGAATATTTAATTGAAATAAACCAAAGTATAAAAAGAATAAATGCTAATCTTGAGAATATAGACCCATCCATCAATAGAGCACATCAAAATTCTATGGAAGGAAGGGACGAAGGACCCTTCATCACCCCGTACGTAGAAAAATATAAAATCCAAGAAAATAGAAATGAATTGAGTGGAGAACTTGAGAACAACATCTGATGCATTTGGGAGTTGTCCATATCAAACGATGACAAAGGGTTGAGGACTGGGAGATCTGAGCCCAAGAACCCTTGGCAGAGGGAGCACTGAGGTGGATCCCAGGAGACTCAAGGTGTTGAGTACGCTAACGGAAGATGTGGGAGTGACTCGTACGTGGCTGAGAGTGCAAGTGGCACACCATAACGTAGCGGGGAAACTGGTCTAGTCGGGTCCAATACACAAGGAGGACAGCGGGGAAGGATGGTGACTCTCGAGCAACAAAAGCTGCCAAAGTTTATGGGGAATGGGTCAGAAGATCCAGTATGACATTGCAAGACATGTGAAACAATCTAGATATCAAGTGGAGAAGATGACCCAAATCAATGGTTGAAAGTGTTTCCGATGACACTCAGGGATAGTGCCATCGACTAGTACTGAGAATTGGACCAAGAAAACAAAGCTACATGGAGATTACTGAAGCAAGAATTTCAAGATGAATTCAGAATACCGAGGGATGATAGAAAGATTGTAGCAAAGATCTATAATACTAAGCAAGGGAAGCACGAGAGTGTGCGGACCTACAACCAGAAATTGAAAGATCTGCTGGGGAAACTTGAGTCACAACCAGTGAATGGCCTAAAGAAGAGGTGGTTTATTAAGGGTCTACTTCCCTCTTTGGAAGAAAATGAAGGTGGTACCTCCATCCTCGTACATTGAAGCATATAATCAGGTGATGGACATCGAAATTGAGAACAAGACATCCTCCAGAGGGAAGAAAAAAGTATGGGGGAGAGTGAAGATGAATCAAAAACTATACAATCCCTCTATCGAGACATGTTGAGAATGATGAAAGAACTGAAAGCTGACAAAGAATGGTCGAAGGAGGTGAATGAACTATGGTGTACAGACTACAACGGGGAAGGTCACATGAAGGTGAACTGTTCAAAGAAGTTATTCTATGATATTTTCCAAGTAATGGGACATTCCGTCAAGGAATACCCATACAACTTAAAAGTCAGAAGTGCACAAGTACTCTTCTCTCAAGGAGAACCATCGACACCATTGAACACACCACTAAAGCCCTAGTATAATAGCAATGCATCCCTCAGAGGTTATTAGAGCAATAGGAGTCTGAGGAACAAAATACAGTATGATGGTAAAGGATGACCCATGATCCAATGCTAGAAGTGCAATGAATGGGGTCACTTCACCAAGGATTACCAGAATGGCCAAGGTTCGGGAGGAAGATTGTGTAAGTGGTGTGGACTAGGAAACCATGAAGATAGTGAATGCCCCAAGAAGAAGGGTATCCATATGCTATAAGTAGAAGAATAAGAGGTACTGGTGATCACCAGAGCACAAGCAAAGAAGGCAACCTACCCAAATCCACATACGGAAAAACAAAGGATGAAGGAAGCAAAAGTCGAAGTGGAACTAGCAATGGTGAAGGAGAACAAAATATCTTTGGAGAAGCCAAAAACCTCTCAATAGTCGGAGGCAGAAACCAACATCGTATGGCAGGTACTATAGACCACCATACCGATCAAAGTAACCGACCTTCTCCAAACTCTACCGCAGTTGGGACTAGCAATGACAAACATCCTCAAGGATGTCAAGCAATTGTGAGTGGAGGACCAAAGGCAAGAATCAGTACTTGAATTGCCACCATACGGTGAACAAACCATTGATCCCATACTACTAACAAAAAACATTGGGAAGATGCCATTGGTTGTTCAGATGGAGATCAGAAGGATAATTTTGACAAATACTATCGTAGACGCAGGATCAGGAGTCAATGTACTACCCAAAGACACATGGAAGATTCTCAGGAAGCTAACACTTTGGCCACCAACATTCCAACTTGTTGGTACCAATCAACATGGCATCAAATCATTGGGAACGTTGATGGCGCAAAAGGTGGTGATCAAAACATAGCCATTCCTGTTGAACTTTGTAGTCATTCCATTGCAGAGGAAGGTGTACGATTCATTGCTTGGATGAGGGTGGTTAGTGGCAGCCAAGGTGAATCATAATTGGAAAATAAATACACTATCCATAGAGAATGATGGGAGGAAGTACGTGATCAATTTGAAAAATTAGGCTGTCAATGAAGAACTGGCATCTTTTTAAATCAAAATCCAACAAGGAAGAGTCAGACATGGATGAAGGTAGGAAAGCAATGGAACCTAACAAGGAGGGTGTACTTGAAATTGAGAGTTGCTTGAAAGATGAGACAAGTTCATTGAATGGCCCCTTGACCCTGTTGGGGGTGCTACCCCCAAACCCCCACGAGGGGTGTTGCCCCTCAACCCTATTGGGGGCACTGCCCCCAAACCCCCGTAAGGGGTGCTACCCCTTGACCCCACTGGGGGCATTTCCCCTAGACCCCAATTAGATTAATTAGAATTACCAAATTGCAATACAACCAACCATCATATTACAGTCATAGGAGTAGTTGGCTACCGAGCAGATGAGAGTTGTAGCTCTCGAGGAGAAGTTGGCAGAGAGAGAGTATTGGGTGAGAGTGACAATCAGATGGCAAATAAGGATCAACTATTGGTAGAAAAAAGATACACAGGTGGCTGATGTGCAATGACTTTCAGCTGAGAGGGAGAGTCAGCCACAGGGAAAAGAAAAGGAATTGGCTAGCCCCAAGTAGGAACTTGAGTTGGAATTTTTGGATTTCACTCATCTAGAAGATGACTACTTTGTGGGGGGGATGATGTAGTCAGCCGAGAGTGTACTTGGTTGGTCATGATTAAATAAGACTTTAGTTAATATTAATAATCCATGTACTTATGTTATGTACATGTCATGTTAGTTGTCTCAGGAATTAAGTTCCTCATGAAGTAATTAGTTATAATGAAGGTATGCAACGGTTGGTGCCTCAACCACCGCCAGTGTACTATATGTACTTGAGTCATGTAGTTGAGAAACATTACGGTTCTACTATGCTATGCTATGTTTTGTCTGGAGACATTATGATGTAATTATCGAATATTGAATAAAGAAATATATCTATGTTTGTGCAATTCCATGTGATTATTATATGCAGTCAATGTTATTTTATATTTATGTTTACTCTGTACATTATTGTACCTGTAGCGAGTAAACAATAAGAACACCAGATTTACATGGAAAACCCAAGAAGGAAAAAACCACTATGAGGATTAGCTCAAATATATATGAATAGAAACACCAAATATAATTACGCTCACTGCCCAAAAAAAAAGAAAGACTCATTTCCAAAAGGAATCACTATCTAGAAGAAAGAAGAATAGAAGAAGACTATTACAAAGAGATTCACTATCTCATGGAAATGGGAGAAATACACCACTACAACACTATGCCATCTACAACCTTTGGCTCACTGCCTCCAACAACTTAAGGCACATTGAAAATGTAGAAACCTTCTAATCACTTCATCTAAATTCATTGGCATTAAGCTTGCACTCATATCACTACACTTGATCACATTCACATCTTTCAGACCTAAACAATCTTAATTAGGTCAACCTTAATGAAACATATGCACCTCAAACATGCAACATTGAAATAGGTCAGCACCAAACACCTCTATGGTGGAAAGAAGTGAAGGAAGACCACACCAAGGGTTAACTAGGACCAAAATATAAACTAATATGGATCACCATGCTTCCAAAAACAACTAACAACCTCCACAATTAGCACTAGCACCCAGATTGGCCAAACCTACACTAAAACTAACAAGCAACCATATTTACACTTCTCCAAGTCCTAAAGAAACATGCAAACCAAAATAAAACACTTCACAACATCCACACAACACCCCAGAGTATTCCAACATCGTCAAAATATTCTACAACACTACAATAACTACCTCAAACAAAGAATACTTTCATCCTACACATCAGGATTCACTAACACTAAATTCCAACATAAGAATTGAACTTGCAGAGAAACTCAACACCAAAAACTCCAATGGAAGGTGTAGGTGAGTTTCTATGGATTGAAAATTTTGATGAGAAATCTGACAAATTTGCAAAATTGGACTTTTGATCCAATTTCAATCCTTCTTCACCTACAAATTTGCACACACAAAGAGAGGTTAAATGTTTGTTTTTGGGTGAATAGGAGTTTTCCTTGGTCAAACCCCAATTTGGTAATTAAATCTTGATAATTAAATAATGAAAAAATACTTCACAACTCACCAAACCCTTAATGGCTTCCCTTAGAGGACTAAAGTCTAACACATCTCTCTAAGGATTGAATTGAATTGGCTTGAATGATTTCTTGAATTCTTGAAACCTACATCACAATGTTAGCTCCAAAACATAATATGAACACACATAACTTTTACATGATGATATGATCTTGATTTTTGTTGTAGATGCTTGATAAATCTTCTCTTCAATTCTCTTGACAATAATTTTTTCTCTTAGGACATCTTGATTATGCAACTTAGATTTGAATTGATAAAATAACTATGTATTTATAGGTTTTTATCCAATTGATCAAAAATTAGATTCCATAAGCCAACATTTTAAACATGAATTCAAATCATTAAAATGCCACCAAAAACATATTAAAAATTGGGTCTTGACACTTAAGGAGGACCCATTCGCCCTTGGGAAAATGGGTCCTAGGACCTAAATCTAGGGCACACAATTTTCAAGGTGTTTAAAATAATGTTAGCATTTATTTAATGTCAACTTCCCTTTTGGAAAATGAGAATAATAAGGCTTATGAATGCATAATTTAGGAAATCAAAAGCTTGATTAGGTCCAATTAATTAAGGGGATGCAAATATAGTGTGAAAATGTAAAGGAATACATTTTCCTACACTAAATTTAGCCTCCACTTTAGTGAGAGTATGAGCCTACACTAAACTCACACTAAAGTAGACAAATAAGTCAAGAGAGGTATAATTGTACACTTGTTAGAAATATGAGATAACAAATATCAAGGAGGGTGATCAAGCCCTAGGATCAAATATCCCATGGAGAACCAACAAAGGCATAAAGAGACATACGAATGCAGTAGCGACACAAGATATGTAGCATCATACAATGTCAAAATTATTGCAAAGTAAAGATGAACTAGCAAGTTGTGTTATGCCAATTCCACAAAACACACTCACATGGCACCATAGGCAAGCAAGTTGTGTTATGCAAGGTGGCCATGAAAAAACACTCATAAGTGTACTCTGATATACACTCGATGAGTCCAAATAAGTGAGAAATACACAAGGTCTAGTGCAATTCAATATACACTAGGTGTGTACCCACAAAAAAGGTGGCGATGGGCAAGTCATGCCAGGTCTATAGGCTCCCATATGTCAACCATACCAAAATTTATACTCCTTGATAACTTTGATAAGGTGTCACATATGACAATCACAAGGTTAGAAAGTTGCATTATGCTAGACACTCATGAAATAAAGGCACCACAAAGCAAGTTATGTTATGCTTAGTGACCAAAATTTTTGGTTTAAGATAATCAAAGGGGGTTTTCTTAGTTCATGAAAGGTCTCACTTTAGGGAACATCACACTCTATATCACCATCAAGAGAGGACTAGTCAAGAGATAAAAGATTTGCACCTTAGGGAATGCAAGCCATAACATTACCACTAAGAGGAATGCCATATGCTAAGAAAGGTCACACTCTTTAAGGACGTCAATCCCAATGTAACCAACAAGAAGACACATCACATAAAATAAGAAGACCAAAGTTTGAACAAGAGGTCACGAGATCAATCAAAAAACAAGTGGGAGGCATAATGTCCCCCACTTTAAAGAAATTGCTAAACACCATGTAGTGGGTAGTTACTTTAAAGTAGAATATGATAAAATCCAATATATACAAGAGACATGAGAGATTATTTGGAAATCCCTATGCCAAACATATGTTTCCAAATAAAGCTACACCATGAAAAGGAGGTTTCCCCCCATATGCAATCCTAAGATGACACATACGGGATCCATGTATTTGGGGTCAATGTATGCCTTTTCTATAGTGATATAATCGAGCTCAAAATCATCATCATTCCCCAAATAACTCATGGAACAATGAGAACAAAGGAAGAATGACACATAGAGAGTGAAAAAAAAAGGAGAAGCCTTATGGGTCAATATGGAAGATACCTAAATGTGTCAACACTTTGCATCATCCTCAAAAGGAAAATATGAGAAAAGGGAAAAATACAATGGTTACGACAAATAAAAAAATGAAAATACAAATAGAAGAATGACATGAAAAATTCGCTTCCTTTGTATCCTTGCACCAATGGAGTGATAAGGGTCATCCAAAGTAGGCTCACAAACATTAAGACACAAAAAGAATCATAGTATGTTGGATCAAATAATGCACATGAAATCACACATAGAGCATGAAAAAGACATAAATCTAATATGACACATGCGAGCCAACCTAAAGCAATTTGTCTGCATCCCAATCTTGTTCATCATACGTGGAATGTAGATGACTATCCAAAGGGGCAACAATGGGTGTCATACTAGGATAATCACTTGGTTCAACACATGGTGATGCGCTCTTGTTAGGATGGTAATCATAGTTTTTATCGTGTAAGCTCATGGAGAAGGAAAACAATAAATTCAGCTCATTATGCACTTCCTCATCAATCTTAGCATTCTCATCATCATCATCCAAGTTAATCAAAATAGGATGCCTAATAATAATGTCCATAGAGGCTTCATATGTTTGTTGTTGTGGCGAAGGTGGAGAATCATTATGCTTTGTTTGGGTTAAATTTTGATCTTGGTTTGTTTGTTTGTTCTCTTCTTTTAACTTATGAACAATAGCATGATGTCCATGCCTGTGCTCTTTGGAATTTTGGTTTCTTTCTGTACATTTTTCAAGTTGTAATTATGTAGGAGTGGGTTTATCAACTGTAGGTTTCTTTTCTTCTTGCAAGAGAGGAATGGAAGGAACCATTGAAGTTTGGTCAACCACCTCTACTTTTTTGAACTTAGGAGGCACGATGAGAATTGTATACTTATCTCTTGGTCCCTTATGGGAAATAGGTGGAGGATTTTTCATGGATTTTTTTTGGTTACTCAGAAGATATTTTGGTTCAATCATGTTTTCATTAATGATAGGAGACTCAATCATGGGTTGAGGGATATTGCTAAGAGATAATTATTCTATGCTCTTTGATTTAAAATTTTGGTAAGATTTGAAAAAGAAGTTATCACGAGGTTTAATAGGTTCCATAGGTTTGGGCCAAAATAAATCCAATGATAAATTTCCACAGAAAGACATAGGATTAAAAACGCTATGATGCATAGTGAAAATTTCATTTCCAAATGGAAATTTTAAGAATTTATGCACTATCAATGGGATTATATCCATGGACCATAGCCATGGATAGCCTAGCTTCACACAGAATTGGTCTGATGATGAGATGATGGAGAATGAGACATTTAATTGCTTTGGTTCAACTTTTAAGGGGAGAGTGATCAAACCTATTGTAGGGTAAGCAAAACCATTATGTGTTTTGATCCATGCTTTTAATTATTCATGAGTCTTGATAAAGTTCATGCACACAAAATAATTCCTTAGTGATCACATTCTCTACACACACGTGATCAATTAATATCCCATTGGTAGCCTTATCATTGATTCTTTGAGCTATGTAAAGATGACCATCAGGTGCATGCTTAATTATGTCATTTTGTGAGAAAGAAATTCCAAGAGAAATTTTGGTTTGGCCCTTACGAGGTTGAATTTCAATGACTTTTATCATAGCGTGTATATCATCCCCATTATCAATCATGTTTTCATTAGTCATGTCTTGTATATTGTCAACATTCATCACATCATTCTTGGTTTCACTAGCTTTAACAAATGATATATTATGATTTGGCATTGGATTGGTAAATATTTATAAATTTTGGTTGAGTGGGGAAATAGACTTATTTCCTTGATCATTAACACCACCAATCTGGATTTGATTAGAATCAATGAGGTATTGTACAATGTTTTGAATATGCATACATCATTTTGTATCATGTCCATTTTTCGGTGATAATGGAAAAAAGAATTTGGATTGTAGTTTGGAGGTAAAGGATTAGTAGTATTAGGGTTTATAATAGGAGGTAAGGTAATTAGGATCTTACCCATGAGTTGCAACATGATGGAATGCAGGTTATTGAGTAACGGAGTAAATTGTCTATTCCTATCCCTAAATTGATATGCATTTGTTTTTTTTATAGAAGCCACTTGAGATTGAAATTGTTGATTTTTTTGAGGTGTATTTATTTGTATAAATCCCTTATTTTGTTTCTTGAATGGTTGGAAATTGTTATGAGACATGGATTCATATTTTTAGCACGATTGGAGGAAATTTTCACTTCATGATGGCTAACCAAATTTTGATAGACGGGGAGAGTCATGTACAAGTGGGTGAAGGAGGGAATTTTCATCATCCCAAGCTTATCTTGAATATTGGTTTGCAATTTTTCAATGAACATTATTTGAAAATTGGCATCATAATCTTAATATTGATTTTTGAGTAAAGCAATTGGTATTGTGCTATGAAATTAGTGACCTTTTCATCTTTATTTTATTTACATTGCATTAAATCGGGTAAAGCCATATTGGGACCAATGTGCACTTGGAAATGGTTAAGGAAAGAATCAACAAGCTCATTGAATGAACTAATTTAATTATTTGGTAAAGAGAAACCATCCCAAGGCTATGTCTTTCAAGGATCTAGGAAAAACCTTAGCCAAGAGCTTATCTTCGAAAATGAAGTCACTACATAAAGCTGTGTATGCCAAGACATGGTAGCTAGGATCTCCTTTACCACCATATTTCTCAAATATAGGAATCTCTATGTCTTGTGGCATTTGTTCTTTCAATATCTCCAATGATAGTGGATTGTGTTTGACATATTGTGAAGGTAGGCCATTTTTATTTTGGTTTAATGTGGAAATTTGTTGTTGGAGGGATGAAACATTTTGCAAAAGTTGGTTGAGGATGGAATCATTGGTTATGTTTTAAGATGGAAGTGAATAAGGTGGAGGTGTATATTTTTTGGGAGGGCAAGTGAATTGTAAGTTTGTGAAAGGTGAACCAAGATGGAAGGATGACCTAACATGTCTATTCTTCCTTTAGTTTCATTAGAAAAAAGAGAGATCTCTTCCAAGGATATAATTGACTTTCAACCTTGAGGTGAATCAACTCTATGGGGATGGGGGATCTCTGATTTTTCCTTATGACATAAAATGACTGAAATGCACTTTTGGGAGATGAAAAATAAAATGCTTAACGAACTTAATTATGTGGTATAAAAATTGAAATGCTAAAATAAAGGATATCACAAATAGAAACGATAATTTTTGGCAGATTGAAGAAGGGTGGAATGATGTATACCTAGCTCCAAAATTGGTTGTTGAGTGTCTTGCTAGGATAAATTCTCCCTAGGGTGAATGGGTCTCTATACAAGGATTGAAAATCTGATTTCATAGTCTTCTAATCCTGTCTCGAAGCTCTCGATTCCTCTGGATTCCACTGTCGAAAAGCTGGAAATAAAATATGTTGGTTAGTTTATGTGGCTTGAAAAATTTGATGACAACTTTGACAACTTTGAAAAATTGCACTTTTGATCCAATTTTAGTCCTCCTTCACCTAAAAATCTGCACACACAAAGAGAGGGAATTTTTTTGTTATTGGGTGAATAGGGGTTTCCCTTGGTCAAACCCTAATTTGGTAATTAAACCTTGATAATGAAATAATGACAAATGAAAAGGATTGATGAATGAAAAAATCTATGTCACAACTCACCAAACCCCTAATGGCTTCCCTTAAAGGACCAAAGTCTAAAACATCTCTCTAAGGATTGGATCTTGCTTGAATTGGATTGAATGATTGCTTGATTTTATGCTTGAATTATTGCTTGAATGCTTGAAATCTACATCTCAATATTAGCTCCAAAACATAATATGAACACACATAACCTTTTCATGATGATATGATCTTGATTGTTGCTATGGATGCTTTATAAATATTCTCTTCAATGCTCTTGACAATAATTTTTTCTCTTAGGATTTCTTGACTATGCAACTTAGATTTGAATTGATAAACTAACTATGTATTTATAGGTGTTTATCTAATTTCCCAAAAATTAGATTCCATAAGCCGACATTTGAAACATGAACTTGAATCATTAAAATGCCACCAAAAACATATTAAAAATTGGATCTTGACACTTAAGGAGAACCCATTCGTCCTTGGGTGAATGGGTCTTGGGACCTAAATCTAGAAAACATAATTTCTAAGGTGTTTACAATAATGTTAGCATTTGTATAATGTCGGTTTACCTTTCAAAAAATGAGAATAATAAGGCTTAGGAATGCATAATTTAGGCGATTAGAAGCTTAATTAGGTCCAATTAATTAAGGGGATGCAAACATAGTGTGAAAATGTAAAGGAGTACATTTTCCTACACTACACTATCAAGTATTTACAACATATTTCCTATCATATTCTCCTATTATGTAAGTTATTTTATTACAAGAATTATCAGAGCATGATCTTGTCATCGTAGAGGTGAGGTATTTTCTTAATATTGGAGGTCATTTTCAGAAGCACGTATCTCTCATATTTTGGTGAATTTTTATTTTGATTTTTTTTAAAAAAATTAAGAACATATTCAAGAAGACAATCTATATTTCAGAGGAATTAGAGAAAAAATGAGTGATTTAATGTAGAATTAAGGTTTCTACCAAATTTGTTTGGAAAGTGCATAGCTCCCAAATCTTGCAAAATTGGTTTCTTTTTTTTAGTGAATTTTTGAAGAATTAATAGAGGAGACTATAGTCCAAATTGCAAAGAAATTGAAGTATAAATAAGTGATTTATAATTGAAAATTTATGGTTTCCAAAAAAATTGCTCTCAAAGTTGCAAAACAACTAATTTTTGGGAGATTTTTCTAGGAAAGTGTGACCTAGGCCCTAGTAAGTTATAGTAAAACTTTCATTTTTTTCTACCATCATGATGGGGCTTACAACAAGAGGAAAAAAGAGTGTTACCACATTGGGGAAATCTTCAGACAAGGATGAGGCAGAAATTGAGGATATTAACCCTAATGATGAAATCAGCAAGGTCAAGGGTGAAATTTCATCAATTATAAATGAGATAAATAAGTTTTCTAAGAAGTTGGACATGATTATTTAGGGGATGAACTATAAGGATGAAGATTCACCTAGTGAGGTGGAAGATAATACTTTTGATGGACATGAATTCTTTGGGCTTGAATTAGATTCCAAGAAGGATCATTCCTTTAATAATCCTATGCCCAGGAAATTCATACCCAAGTTGGATATGAGAAATTTTATGGCAAGGATCCAACCAATTGTATTTTCCAAATGGAGTAGTTATTTAATCTTCATCATGCTCCTAGTCAACAAAAGATGGCTACAACATAATTATACTTGAAACTAGATCAATTTATTTGGTATCGTTGGTTATGTGATGAGAAAAGAAAGAAGGGTTGTGTAGTCACATGATCAATTTTTCAAGAGGAACTTGATACCAATTATAGAGAGATTTATGGATAGCTACTTTTTCTAACTCACTATATTAAAGAAACAAGTATTCTCAAAGACTATATCCAGCAATTTCAAACCCTTTATCTAAGAGTGGAATATAACAAAAGAAAATTTGAAGGAATTATTTCTAGGTAGTTTAAAGGATCACATAAAATATGAGGTACACTTCACTAGTACAAAAAAAACAATATATGATTAAAAAAACTACTAAAAATTGCATATAAATAATTGAACATGATCATGCGACCATTAGTAGTTTATTGCCAGTCATTTATAACGTTGCCAGATTGATGACTAAACCATTTTTGGTCATTTATTGGTTGTTTTGATTAATCAATTTGGTAGTATATTTAATTATTGATTTAGTCATTGATTGTTGTAATATGGTCACTTATTTAGTCATTTTTTATTCACTGATATATTTAGTTGTTGATTTAGTCATTGATTGTGTTAATTTGGTCACTTATTTAGTCATTTTTATTTATTGATTTTTGTCCATTGGTAGTGTTTTTAGTCATTAATTTTTAATCACCATTTTGATCAATTTGGTAGTATATTTAGTCATTTTTATTTCATAGGTCATATATTTAGTTATATTTATTCATTGTTCTCTGATTTTTATCAATTGGTAGTATATTTAGTCAATTTAATTATTAATTGACATCAATTAGTAGTATATTTAGTCATTTTAATTATTAATTGAGATCAATTAGTAGTATATTTAGTCATTTTAATTGACTAATATTTGAGGATTTAAACATAAAACACATAAATACACATCAATCATCAATTTCACACAATTAGACAACCATTGAGAAGGAAAAATCGTTGAACTTTATTAATAAAAGAAAGGTGTTCTAGTTACATCTTAGAAATAGAGTATTACAATTTTTATTTTCAGACACAAGGTTGAAAATATGAGTTACAATGCACAAAATTTACAAGAAATAAACTTCTTCAAGAAACTTTTGCAATGATGGAAACACATGCTTGGAGCCCTTCAATGTGACCACATGGCCCTTTCATCTCTTAAAACTTCTACAATGTGGGCAATCTTCCTAGAGCAAGTTGTAATGTGTAGAATCCAAGGAGAGTGTTGATTGTGTCCCATATATGAAGCTCTCTCCTTCAATGCAATCAACAATAACCTAGCTAGAACATTTCCTCCTTTATATGCAGTGTGCCATCTGATATAAGCAATAGGGTGCTACCTTTTCTACCATGAATGATGTTGTGCCTCAATACAACCAACAAAATTACTATAAGTCTCAATTCAGAAAGAATAAAAGTGTATTATATATTGCAAGTTTACAAAAGTAAGTCCAAACACAACAAAAAGATAAATCAATTAAAAAATTGTAGGAGACAAATCACATCCACAAACATGGGAGAGCTATGTAAAATTGGAGAAATTGTCTTGGCAAATGAAGGCAACAGGGTATTTCCAGATTCAAGACTTTTACTTAATGTTGTGGAATAGAAGAAAAAAGAATCATTTATCTGCCACCATAGTGAAAAGTTACCAATTGCATTTGGTTTGTTAAACATGGCCCCTGGTACAACTATTACAATTGTTAAGAACCTTCAAGTATGTTATGATTTTCAAATTGCATCTAAATTCATCTCCAAGATTGTTGCAAGAGAAATTGTTCTAAGAGATGTGAACCATTTCCATCATTTTAAACAAGGACAATGTTCTTGTGGAGAATATTGGTGATGCTAAATGAAACAATCTAAAAAATAAGCTTGCACTATAATAATGTGCACTATATTGATCAGATATCCAGTAATAACGAAGGGACATCCATCAAAGCATAACAAAAGGGATTTTTTTGTCATATGTTGTAGTTACAAGTGCCCTGCTAGACATACATGAAAATATGGAAGCTTAAACAAGGCAAGAGAACTGTTTCAAAAAATGCCTCAAAGAAATGTGATATCATGGAATGTCGTGATTGAAGGATATGTTCAAAATGGGTTTTTTTGAAAAGTCCTTAAGAAAATTTTAAGAAAATAAAACTAATGGGTGTAAAGACCAACTCCTCAACTTTTGAAAGCATCCTTCCTACTTGTGTGTGAATTCGAGCTTTTGTATGAGGATATGAAAATCCATCAAAATCATATTTGGAAGTGGTTTTTTATCAGATATTGTAGTTGCAAGTTGCACTTTGAATCATGAAATCTTTCACAAAACCTTTTACACAACCACCACAACACAACATAGCTATTGTTGGACCTTCATGGTGATGCGGAGAAAGATCTTTGTATCACTGCAAAGGACCAAAAACAGT
The DNA here is from genome assembly GCA_007115665.2 of Sequoiadendron giganteum. Lineage (NCBI taxonomy): Eukaryota > Viridiplantae > Streptophyta > Pinopsida > Cupressales > Cupressaceae > Sequoiadendron > Sequoiadendron giganteum. Next base: position 67,453,806 of record CM021104.1, on the reverse strand, counting down.
CGTGTGGTGTTGTGGTGGTTGTGTAGAAGGTTTTGTGAAGGCTTTGGTGATCCAAAGTGGAACTTGCAACTACAATATCTGATAAAAATCCACTTCCAAATATGCTTATGCCTTAATGAGAAATAATCACTCATATAACTACTTAGTTGGAAGAAAATTGGGAGATAGCACGAGTTCTCAGTTAGCAATAACAGTATTGAAAGAACCTTCCTTGAATGTGAGTGCAATTCAGGAAATTGGTTTAGACACAAACTTATCTCAACAAACGATACTTACGCTTCCTTAGAAATGTGGTGAGAAGAGAGTATCAAAGATGATGGGCTATCATGGAGCCATGTATTGTCCATTTGTTTTCTCCTTGCTAGCTATCATAGTAGTTTGTGTTTGTGTATTTTTTTCTATTCAAGGGACCCCAAAAAGTTAGTTCAATTCCACCATTCATGTGGGAAAACATTGGTTATGGTGCATATTAAAGCTAAGTTGCTTTGGTTGGGATGTTGGTTCTGCATTTTGTGTTGCAAGAAGTTGGATTCTATAGATATCAAGTCTCAAAAATTTTCTCTCAAACTGTGCATTGTGACATTGAATGTGCTACATCACATTACACATTCAAGTAGAGCATATGAAAATTTACTCCATTAGTAAATGAGGGGAGCCTTCTCATCAGTAGATAAGCTATTGTAAAGAGCCCACAAATACTTATACGAGCTCTTGAGGAGTGACCTAGGAATAATGAGAGAAAGGTTTCTAGCCTTTCAAGGTTCTTGCTATGTGAATATTATCATAAATGTGTATTTTGAAATAGTGGCAAAAAAGATGTTGCGTATATAATCATAAAGATGCCAATATGTATTTTGAAGCAGCTTATGGTATTTTGCTTAGGTGTGGACATTCTTTGTAAGGCTTAGTTTTAGGTGGGCACAAACATTTCATGACATACCTTCTTCCTAATTGTGGAAAACCATTAGAAATACACATTTGGGATGCAAAATATAGGGCACATATACTCTTAGTCATTTCTTCTTTGGGTCATATGGAATTAGGTGGATATCGTGGAATGGAGTACATTATATGCTATCTTATGTATTGGGGAAACTTGTGTCAAGATCTGAGAAAATAGATGATTCTTTCACTGTCAAAACATTATACCTTCCATTCTTAGTGTATCTACTATCATACTTCTCACTAACACTGTTATTTTATTGACATTGTTATCCTACTACCTCTACAAAAGAGCTTCATTTGAAGGCATATTGACTACATATTATGCACAACAAAACTCTACAAGTGCAACAAGACGTTTGCAATAAAAACTATGAACACTAAAATATTGTTGTTTAAGCAACATAATATCTTCAAATGAAGGAGCACTATAATTGTAATTGAGAAAACACTGTGTAGGCATTGTTAGCACTGAGAAATGAAGAAGATAACACATTGAATTAGGTGACTAAGATCGCTAAAAGGAATATCATTGTTAGAGAGTTGCAAAATGTGAATTTTCCTCTATCCTATAGGACTAAGAAAGGAGGAACACTATCAAATAGTGATTGAATCATAACAAATAGTCCAAAAAAATGAAATTTACTATCAAATAGTGACAAAGATCTATCCTCTAAGTCATTTGCATATGGTGATTGAGAACACAGTAAGAAGTAAAAGAGTGTTGGATCATAGCACTGTAAAATGGTCATGAGTTATGCAATGCAACTCACTATTCTTTTGATCACAAAGGAGATCAAGATAATAACCAACATATTAATGTGCATAGAGAATGTTCATGGAGTGCAAACTTCCTTACAAAGCAATTACCACAGTAGAGTTTTAGGTGAATTGCACCTACTATTTTATGTTGATATAGATATGTTCTAACCTTTAGTTAATTGTTGTAGCATAAAAGATAGGCTAAATAGTTGTTCATATACCATTGTTTTAAATTCAAAAATGCTATACCTTATTCTAGGAGAAAATCATAGGGGGAGTCTATACATAAGACACCATTGTTTTAAATTCAAAATTGTTGGCTCTTTCACAATTGTTTGCTTCATTTATTTGATCTAAGACAACTTGCTATATAGAAGATGCTCTCAAAATCACAGTAAAATCCTTTATTCCAAGAAGACTATTAGGAATCTTCCCATCATAACAATGAACAAAAGCATCATTCATTAACCTGAAATTTGCAAGAGTTTCATCAAATTTTACTTTTCCACTCCATTTTCCATTCTAAATTTTATTCTCAATTTCATCCATGAAGAAATTCCTCTACCTGTAGATCCTATTGCTAGCCATAACTTTACCATGTGTTGAGGATAGCTTCAAGTTTTACCCAGGCAACAATTGGAAAAATTCGGCCTTACCAAATACAATGTGTTGAAAATCTCTTTGAAGTTATTATGGAAAAGAGTTCCCGAGAGTATAATGTGTAGTTTTGAATTAACCCTTTTGCATGAATTCCATATCTTTGATCGACTATTTTGAGCTTGATGATCTTCATCAAGAATGAGAAGACCTGTACTCTCTAAGAGAATTTTTCCAATTTGCTTAGCCTCTTCATGAATGCTCCCATTTGTCTCACAAGTGGGTGGCATAGAAGAAAAAGTGTGCTTGTTATTGGCTACAATATTTTTGTATACCTAACTTGTGAGAGAAATGTGAGTCTTCCTAAAGAGGCTAAGCATATTGGAAAACTACTTTTAGAGAGCCCAGATCTGCTCATTCTTGATGAAGGTCATCAAGCTCGAAATAGTCGATCAAATATATGGAATTCATGCAAAATGGTTAATTCAAAATTGCTCATTATACTCTCAAGAACTCTTTTCCAGAATAACTTCAAAGATCTTTTCAACACATTGTATTTGGTAAGGCCAAATTTTTTCAATTGTTGCTTGTGCAAAAACTCGAAGCTATCCTTGACACCTGGTAAAGTTATGGCTAACAATAGGATCTATAGGTTGAGGAAGTTCTACATGGATGAGATTGGGAATAAAATTCAGAATGGAAAAGAGAGTGGAAAAGTAGAATTTGATGAAACTCTTGCAAAGTTTAGGTTAATGACAGATTCTTTTTTTCATTGTTATGATGGGAAGATTCTAAATAGTCTTCCCGGAATAAAGGATTTTACTGTGATTTTGAGAGCATCTCCTATACAGTAGGTTGTCTTAGATCAAATAAATGAAGCAAACAATTGTGAAAGAACCAACAATTTTGAATATGAGACAATAGTGTCTTATGTATAGACTCCCCCTATGATTTTCTCCTAGAATAAGGTACATAAATTTTGAATTAGAAACAATGGTACACAAACAACTATTTAGCCTATTTGTTATGCTACAACAGTTAACTACAAGTTAGAACATATCCATATCAGCATAAAATAGTAAGTGCAATTCACCTCAAAATTTGCTATGGTAATTTCTTTGTAAGGAAATTTGCACTTCATGAACATTCTTTGTGCACATAGCCAAACATTTAAAGTTCTTAACCAAAGCTCCAAAAATAAGTATCTCATCATTGCATGACTCCTACTTTTTCTCTGAGTATGATAGTATGTAAGCTTCTGGTGTTTCTAGACAAAACCTATAGCGTAAAAGTGTAGTCTCCATCTAAAGGAACCATCTTCAGAGCTCTTCCTTGAAATGAGGGTTCAAAACATTAGAATACAAGCAATACCATAATTCTAAAGTAACAATTTGTATCAAGCCAAATGTCAAAAAGTATAATTAAAAAGAAAAATCCTTACAATTGGACCTCAAATTGGACCAAGCAAATTTATGATTTTATCTTTAGAATGTAGGAACTTTCTCCGTCAGAGTTTCATGAACTCAAATTGGATCTCAAATTGGACCAGCAGATTTATGATTTTATCTTTAGAATCTAGGAACTTTCTTTGTCTGATATTCATGACCTCAAATTGGATTTGAAATTGGACCAGCAGATTTATGATTTTGTCTTTAGAAAATAGGAACTTTCTCTATCAGATATTCAGAGCGATAAACTGAATCTAAAGATGTAATCAGGTGCAAACTAATGTTTTATTCCACCAACATTTGTATTCCTATACTCAGGTTTTTCTTCTGAGTTAAAACACCTAGAAGTGTTTCAGACTGGCTCAAGGTACTCTCCAGCTTGGTTATGTCATTGATAGAAATCCAAGTTTGCTTGAACTATTCATACCCAAATGTTGCATCATAATCTATTCTTCTTGCACATAATAATTTCCATATATTAACCCCTTCTAAAAAAACATTTAATCGTCATAAAACCATAATTAATAGATCATTTCAGTTTCAGAAATAATTCAATGTCATTTACTATCAAAAGAAAAGTTGTATAAATCTTTAAAAATCCATGAATCCTCCTAAATGTAGCTTAAAGAAAGTTTACAAGATAGGTTTCAGCATAAGAAGCATTCTACTACAACTCTCAATGAATGTATTATAAGCAAAAAACAAAATTCTTCACACTTGAAGTAATGCAGTCAAACATTTATTCCAAAAGTATGTTAGTAGGAGTTAACAAAAAACATAATGATTTTTTTCTTGGTTTCTTTTATCAATATACCATATGGAAATGGAATAATCACTAAGAAAATCTAACAATAAAAAAATGAAGTAAAGGTTTAAGAAAGGAAATTCCAATGTACTATTTTGTAATGGTGATGAAGGCACTTATATGAGCATACCTACATACAAATACCTACCATTGAATTTACATCCATACAAAGAGAAAATAAGTAGTGTAAGGATTTGAGAAATATAAGTCCAAAGGGTTATGTTGTAATGGTAATGGAATCACCATAAGAGCACAATTGAGGAACAAATTCTTGTGACTGTAATTATGTGGTCCATAACTCTATTGTTCATGTGGCACAGTTGTGCTATAACAAATACATGATGCATTGATGTGTGACCCAAGTTTAATGTGGCTATGTTGTGATAGGAATGGAGGCACTCATATGAGCACAATTCATGTAAAAATTAATTGTTTCCATCAAAATTAGTTGTCAATCATCATTGGGTGCATTTAGGTTGGCTCAAGTTTAACAGGTTATAATGTAATGATAGCATGATCCAAGAGCGATTACCTCTTGCTACAATAAAGAGTGTATAACTCTAGTTGATATGCAGAGAGGTTGTGTTATATCAATTATGTAGTGCATTCAAGCACAACCCATGTTTAATGGGCTATTCTAGAGAGTGATCAAGATTTTCTAAACCTTATGAATGTTACTTAAAAGTGTACAACTTAAACTACAAACCAATTTTGTTACATACTTGAATGCAATCTTGGGTTACCACAAACTATAAAAATGTGATCTATTAATAACCATTATGGGAAGTATTAAAGCAAGACCCATGCTATATAGGATGCATTTCCCTAATAAGGTCTACATACCTTAATGATTAAACACAAGCTTCCCAAACACTCTAGGATACAATCCAAGATCATACCACACCCTGTCAAGACAACTAATTTTCTAACCCAAGATTTAAGGTTGTTTTTTAATACCAATAGAAGCATTGGTAAGAGAATGACTATGGTACAAACCCTAGGCCTCTGTAGAAACGTAAACCATTACTCGACAACAAAACAAATACCCAATACCAATTTTTTTAAATACCCATATAAAGAAAACACCCAATGTCCTTTTTTAAATACCAAGATAGTCAATAAAAAAGGGTTCACCAAACATCAATTTTTTTAATGCCTAGGAAAAATGATAACAAAATCAAAATTTAGAAAATTGTGTGTAATACGAGAAAAGGTTGAGACCTCATTTTTTTCTCAAAAAAAACATTATCTCAATAGCAAAAAATATCCAGTACCATTTTTTTAAATACCCACTTCAAGTGAAAACCCAACATTGAAATACCCAAACAACCAATAAAAAAATATTGAGCATCAATTTTTAAACATACCTAGATATCCAATAACAAAACAACCAACGTCATAAAATTCAAATAGCCAAATAATACTTCACGAAAACACCCAACATCAAATTTTTCAAATACCTTAAAAAACATTAAGAATGGTTTGCTTAAATCTAAGACGATCCATAAAAAAAAGCACAAAATCCTCAAGACATACTTCTTGGTGGGGAGTTGTCTGATAGAAGGATAGATTTTGCCACATTCTAGACCTGTACCTTGAAGCACTGCTGATAGGAGATTCCTCGACTAGGAAAGCCCTTTTATTACTACTCAATATCTCCATATTCAAAACCCTTCAACCTCTGTTTGTTTTCCCAGACTATTTCTTCTAACTAAGCAGTAGTTAAAAATTGTGGGAAAATGGTGGTCTTATATTGTTTGATTTTTTTTAGGAATTTATAATATATATAAATTTGTATGCATAGGTGTCAGCTAAAGCCTAAATTGATGGCTAGAAATATTTTCTCTCAAACAACAAAGTTTGATGCAAAAAACTAGCCATTTATTTAGTCATTTATAGCTGTGATTTTATCGAATGATCAAATTAGTAATTTATAGCCATGTTGCAAAAAATGAGTAGAATTTAGTCATTTTTAGTTGTTGTGACTAAATTTTTTAGTCACGTAGTCATTTATATGCCAAATTCTACTAGTGTTTTTTCTAACCACAATAGTTGTTGCAAGAAATACTAATGGAAAGACAATTTGAGGAGAAGTTTTTGGCCAATAGGTGACAAGGGATTGTAAATGTAAGTGACAGAAAATCTCCTACACATTCATTACCTCAACCTACTAGGTTGAATCCACAAAAAATTGAGAAGAAGAGAGAAAAATGGCTATGTTTCTGTTGTGACAACGAATACAATCAAGGACATAAATACAATGATTTTTTTTTATATATTGAAGGTCTGAATAAGGAAAAAGAGGAGGAATCAATATTAGAGGGTTATAGGGAGTCACATGAGGTTCGCATGATTCCAAACCAATTATTTCTTGTCATGCACTCTTGATTTTAGAGCCACACAAACTCTCAAGATAGTGGGTTTCTTAAAGAAAAAAAATTAAAAGTATTGATCGAATAGGGTAGTACTCATAATTTCATTAACAAAAAATTGGTTACTCATCTAAATTGTTTTATATATCTAGCTCTAAAGTTTCAGGTCTTGATTGTAGATGGCTTTGTTAATAGTTCTATAAAATTTTGTAGCATTAAATTATCCATGGGAGATTATCACCTTGATAGCCCAATGTATGCTATCTCCATGGGTGCAGAAAATATTATTTTGGGAGTATAATGGATTACTACTTTGGGAAAAATGAGATGAACTTCCAATAACTATTCATGAGATTTCAATCAAAAGGAAAGACAGTAGAGATAAGAGGGTTGAAGGAAAATTCCCCACAAATGGTAAGCTCTCATCAAATGCAAAAGTTTCCCAATTATTTCATTAGAATTATATCAATCTAATGCTCTCATCCATCCAAATTTATAAGAAATAATTGATTATCACTCAATGATTTTTCGGAGATATTCCTAAAGTAAGTCCTCCTAAGAGGGGTCATGATCATGCCATACAACTATTTCCAAGGAGCCAACCACATAACATCAAGCCCTACAAGTACCCATATATACAAAAAATTGAGATTGAAAAAATTATGGAGATGTTAGAGGTAGGAATTAGCAAGAATAGCCTAAGTGCTTACTCCTTTCCCATGGTGATGGTGCATAAAAAGGATGAAACTTGGTGCATGTGCCTAGACTATATAGTGATCAACATGCACACCATCAAAGATAAGTTTCTTATTCAATTCATTGATGATTTTCTAGATGAGTTGAATGGAGCTATGTATTTTACAAAGTTAGATCTTAGATTAGGTTATCACCAAATTCGAATTAAGGAAGAAGGTATTTCTAAGATAGACTTTAGGACTCATGAGGGTCATTATAAGTTTTTGGTGATGTCATTTGGTCTTATCAATGCACCATCTGTATTTCTAAGTTTGATGAACTCCATCTTAAAGAAATTCTTGAGAAAGTTTGTCTTAGTGTTCTTTGATGATATATTGATTTATAGAAAGATATGGGAAGAACACTTGCAGGATGTAGATCAAGCATTACAAGTTATTGAAGATCATCAACTCTATGCTAAGCCATCTAAGTGTGCTTTTGGTCCAATGAAGTGGAGTACTTAGGACACATAGTTTTACATGAAGGAATAAAGGTGGATCCTAAAATATTAAGGCTATCATGGAATGGCCTATTCCCAAAAGTATTAAGAAATTGAGGGGTTTCTTGTGATTGACTAGATACTATAGAATATTTGTGAAGAATTATGGTCATATAGTAGCACCCCTCATAGCTTTATTGAAGAAGGATTTTTTCATTGGAACAAGTCTGCTAATGCAACATTTGAGAGATTGAAGGAGGTTATGTGTACAACTCTAGTGCTTTCCACTCCAGAGTTCACCAAGGATTTTATTTTGGAATGTGATACTTCAGGAATGGTCTAGGAGAAATTCTCATACAGGAGGGTCATCTAATTTATTTTGATATTCATTAATTAAAGGGCAAGGATAAACTCAAACCTATTTATGAGAAGGACATGCTAGTTATTCTTCATGCAGTAAAATAATGGAGGCCTTATCTAATGGGTAGACACTTCAAGGTTAAGATAGATCATGATAGCCTAAAATATTTTTTGGATCAAATATTATTTTTCGAAGAGCAACAAAAGTGGGTCACTAAGATGTTGAGATATGAATTTGAGATTTTCTATAAGAAAGGGGACAAAAATGTTGTGGTTGATGCACTTTATAGGAAGGATGATAAAGATGAAGCTTTATTGTGTGCCATTTCAATATTACAAGAAAATTGGGTGGTAGAAGCCTTGAAGCAGAGTGGAAAAATGATTTGCTACAAACAATCTCATTCAATAGTTACAAAGTGGTCCCAGTAGTTTAGATAAGTTTTTTTGGAAGGGAGATACTTTATCTAGTATAAAGAGAAATTATATCTCTCCAAGAATTCCACTCTTAAACAAAAGATTCTCATAGAACTTCATGAGTCTCTAGTTGATGGTCATTTAGATTTTTGAAGACATATCATCAAGTCAAGCAAGATGTTTTTGGGGGAAGGGCTGAAATTTGATGTTCAAAAATTTGTCGTTGAATATTTGGTTTGTCAAATAAATAAAGGGGAGACAATTAAGACACCGGGTCTCTTGCAACCCTTAGTTATTGCTAGCCAACTGTGTCAAGAGGTATCCATGGACTTCATCATGGGGCTTCCAAAATATAAAGGTAATAATGTGATCATGGTAGTAGTAGATCGAATCACTAAATATACACATTTCATTGCATTATCACATCCTTTTACAACAAGTATAGTGGAAAAATAGTTTTTGGATAATATGCAAAAACTACATGGTACACCTAAGTTTATTGTCAGTGACTGTGATCCTATCTTTAATAGTCACTTTTGGAAAAATTTATTCTCATGTTTGGGTACTCAATTGGCTCATAATTATTCATATCACCCTCAACTTGATGGGGAAAATGAGGTTTTTAATATGTTTGGAAGGATATCTATGCTATTTCACTTTAGATAAATAGTCTCAATGGGTATATTGGATACCGCTAGTAGAATGGTGGTATAACACTTCTTTTCATATTTCATCAAAAGTGTCTCCATTTATGGCACTATATGGATACCAACTTCCTTCCATCACATTAATATTGAAGGTGTCACCAAGAGTTCAAGCAATGGAGGACCACTTGCTTCATCAACAACATGCACTCTTAGGACTCAAAGAGAACAAAGCCATGGAACAAAAACAAATGAAGTAGCAGGTGAACCAACACTTTAGTGAAAGAATTTTTCAAGTTGGGGATCGGATCTTCTTGAGATTGCATCCTTACAAGAAAATATCATTGAAGCAACATAAAACAACAAGTTGTCTTTGAAATGTTATGGACTATACCAAATTCTATAAAAGATAGGTAGTGTCACCTAGAAGCTAGAATTGTCACCAACAACAAAGATACATCTAGTTTTCATGTTTCTTGTTTGAAGAAAGTAATTGGTCATAATATCCCTACTTAGACAATATTACCAAAGCTCAATGAATAAGGAAGAATCATATTGGAACCATAGCTCATTCATTAAACGTGCACGAAGAAGCTAAGGACTAGAACACTCACTAAGTATCTCATCTAATGGAAGAATTTACTAGTTGAAGATGCCACATGGGAGGACGAGGATTTGATTCAGAAGGATCTAGACTTGATTAGCATTGAGGACAATTCTTCCCTAAAGAGGGGAGTATGTTATACCCTTAATATTAGTGCACATAGGGTTATGAATAGTCGATGTGTGGTTATCTTAACTCCTAATAAAGTCATATTATCATTATTATATTGGTATTTATTTAATTAGGTCAGCCTAAGGCTTATATAGGGCTATCTAAGTCATCCTGGGTGATATCCTAGGCATAAATAAGGTATATAGGAGGTAGTGAATCTTATTTCATCATCATATTGTGAATTGTGTTCTTATTGGAGATATTTGGAGGTTTTCCCCCTCAAAATGGCTTGTTATTCTCATTTATTATCAAGTATTTGCAACATATTTCCTATCATATTCTCCTATTATACAACTTATTTCATTACAAAGACATTTAATACCTAACTTGCATCCTTAATAATGATCAAATGTAATACTTCAATGACATAAAATACTAATAGTTATTTTGTATATTTCCCACATTTAACAGATAAACTCAATAACTAAGGCATATTCAACACCTAATAAAAATACTAACACTTATATGTAAATGACTAATCATTAGAAAATAAATATGAGATTGAGGTATACATAATACCCATTAGATATTCATAGTTGGCATACACACACATATATTTAAAAAATTATTTTTGACATAGATTAGTAGTAACATAAATAGTATCATTAATATGCACATATAGATTATGCAAGGATGTTCATGTATGTATATATATGAACTATTTTAGTGTCTTTGGAAGTATAAAATTTACTCATGTTGTATAGAACTATGAAGAAACAAGATAGCCAACAAACTTTCCACAAATGAAAAAATAAGTATAGAAAACCATAAGTGCAAAATTTTCTAAATGGGACTACATCTAGACAACTTAAATAACTCTTATAGAAAACAAACTACTCATATCTCACCAAGTACCCCTTCTTTGAGCTATATGTTTAGGGTTTGTTAAAAAATTTCTACAAGAAAACTAGGTTTGTATCAAAATACATTACATAGTAAATCAAATGTAACGTAATTTGATAGAAAATAAATTTAAATTGGGCATCCAAACCTATACCATAAACCATGCATTTTACATACATGAAAATATTGTTAAATATCTTCATGTACCAATAATTATATATCATTACCATAAACCAAAATATAGAATTAGGTTTGACATAATGCAATAGGGAAGGCACATGACACTAGGATTTATTAGTGTAAGGCTTGATGAAGAGGATGGATGTGGTTTATTTCTTTTCACTTTGATTAAATCATAAAAAAAACCAACTATTTCAACTAGTGGTGATACTACATAGCCTAAGATGGATTTTGTTGTTGCTAATTTTCTCAAAAGAGTAAATGGGCAGGAAAACCATAGAAGAGGTTTTTGAGGATGCACTACATGTTTTAGGTAGGCCCAAATAAAATCTTGGTAATACAAAGGGTGATAATGATATGTCCAAATCTTAACTAAGGTATAAAAACCCTAGTATGAATAGGCTCAAATGTATGAACTATGAGAAACAAGGCATATTTAAATATATAAACAAGAAAAATATTGATGATTCCTATACTAATAATTCCCTTAATGATGATTCTTTTGATATGTTATTTATTCTCCATAACATTGCTAGTGATGAATCATGATTGATTGATTCATATTCCTCATAGAACATGACTCCTTGCAATATAAGTGATTTTCTCATTACAAAGCATGTGGTAATTTTTTCCTAGATGACAATAATTCATAAAGGATTATTCGAAAAGGGAAGGTAAATTTGGTTTTCAATAATGAGAAAATAAAGTCTCTTATAGTTTTTTTGTATATTCTAGGTCGTGCATAAAATTCGATTTCAATTTCTAAGATAAATGGTGCAAGTGTGCATTTTATTTTTGACAAAAGTGGTGTAGATTGGCTAGAGGGAATGTAGTATTTATTTTTGTGTCGCAAAAAAATGTATCCTTGGACATTTTTATGCTCATTTGAGTCTTTCTTATGGGTTTTGGCCTATTTTTTCCTAGATTTAATGTTGTAATGTGGCCAACACATTCACATTAGGTCTTGGACCCTTGTAAATAAATAATAATTCTATGGTGTCTTGTAAAAGTGTTGTGAAGTGTTGTAACCCACTTTCACACTTTTCTAGGACCTTTCTAATATATTTAACTTAAATAACCTCTTTTTATCACTTACCAAGCCTTATTTCAAAGTGTTGTAAGGAGTTGTAACAAACTCACACTTTTCTAGGTTGTGTCATCAATAATTACACCTTTCTTATGCCTTAAATGGCCCCATTATGCACTTACAGGCCTTATTTAAGTGTCTTTTTGAGAATAAACCCAATAATCATCATTTAATATATTTTAATTCCTGACACCCACTTAAAATGCCTAAGTGGGACCAATTCACCACTTGGGGTGACTTAGTCCCATTTTGCTCAAAAATCAAAATCATTTCAAGATTCTCACAGGTTTTTATTTTCTAGACCTTAAGGTCGGACTGTGATGAGGTATTTTCGAGAATTAGGGCATAATTGTGTATAAATATGTGGTTTTCCATCCATTTTGGGGCCATATCCTTCTATATTCTTCTACCTTCTCTTATCTCTTGATTCATTCATCACTCATTCCTCATTCATCATTCTTTTCAAGCAAGCTAGGGTTTTGGCATTCTAAGTCATTAAGAATCATTCAAGGGCAGATTTTTCATCCATTGTTGCAGAAATTCAAGATCAATCTTCATGGAAAGTTTCTAATTCCTTCATTTCATATTTCATGCTTCATTATCTTATTTCATCATTTTGGTTTAATTACCTAATAGGGGTTTGACCAAGGAAAACCCCCATGCCCTAACATTCAACATTTCTCTTTCTCTCTTTGTGTGTTTGCAGATTTAGGTACCTTGAAGATCATTGAAGGATAGATTGCAAACTTGTTGAATACATCTCCTTGTTGGCTAGGGAAAAAGATCCACAAAAGGTCACTTATGGTGCCAAAAATCACAGTTTCAGATTTAGATACCTAGAGGAGCAGAAATTGCAGACTACGAGCTTTCATTTCCACTTTTCGATTTTCAAAAAAGCCAAAGTGGACTAAGTCACCATCAATGGTGACTTAGTCCCATTGCACATGTTTTTAAGAGTTTTCTGTAGATTTGGATACCCATTTGGTTGAAATGTGCTCTAGTGTAGTTTTCCGGATCTGGGACTAAGTCACCTGGAATGGCAAATTAGTCCTAGTAGGTCAAAATTCTAGAATCAACAACATTTCCAATCTTCATTCCAGTCTACAACATATTTCCAAGTGCACACCTTCTATTTCACAACTTTCTCTTTAGTTTGGTTTGCATTTCTAGGTCATTTAGTATATGTTTGCATATCATAACATGTTTTCAAATAAAGTGCATTTTCTTAGTTTAGCATTAATAATCAATCTCTTTTATCAGTTCTTTGCATCTAGGGCATTCCATTTAGACATATCCCAGTCATATTTACATTAGTCATGAATGAACCCTCCAAGTTTTTTTGTGGGAAATCTCTCTCCTTTTAGGTGAAAAACCCTAGAAGTGCAAGAGAGCGTCCTACAAAAATTTGTGATTCATTTTGGTGAACCTTCTTTTCGAACACCTTCTTGTCTGATTTGGAGTCCATCATTATCCTATAATTAGCTTGCATAGCATTTTTCATTAGTTAAGTTGCATTCTATGGTTTCTCAAATTTTGCATTAGTGAAAGTGCATATAGGTTGCATTTTTGCATCCCAAATCATTAAAAATTTCTGAAATTCTGCATTTGCATCTTAGGTCTGCATCATATAGCACAAAAAACATAAAAATCAATCAAAAAAATAAAAAAATTCTGAAAAAAATCCCCAATAGGACTAATTCACCACCTTGGATGACTTAGTCCCTTTTCACCCCTGAAACTGCCTTTCACTGAATTGGAAACCCTATTTTTTAGCTTTTTTTTGCTGCCATTACTTATCTGTATCAGTTGGTTGAATTTCTCTAGCATGCATTTTATTATATCTAGCTTAAATTAGCTCATTTCAGGAATTGCTTATATTCAATTTTGCATCTACAACATTTCCTTTTTGGCTTGTTGCATAATGTAATCAAAAAATTACCTTGTTTCACATCTGTAAATTGCATTTCAGCATTTCACTTTAGGTCATTGTATTGCACTTTCTTTACTTTTAAGAGATGTGGCTTTGATTTGGTTAAAAATGGATTATAGAAATACATCTCCTCTTATGACATCACTTTTGATTACACCAATGAGGTCATTCAGAAACATGTTAATCATCAAACCATTGACACAATCCTTAACATTACATTTCCCATTGATGAGGATGGTAGTGTTGACAATAATAACAATCATACTTTCTTTTCTCCTAATACCTCTCCTATTAGTGACGAAGGTATCTTGGTGAAAGAAGATACAAGGGTTGAGGTTCTTGATTGTCCCTCTCCTCATCCCCCTTTGAAAGACATTAAACAACAAGAAGATGAGATCATCGAAACATTTCTAGACATCACCTTATCTAGTCTCTATAACCAAGCCAATCAAAATTGTCCATCTCCTAATATCCCTCCTCGATGCAAAGAGGATAGGTTGGTGTTAGAAGATACACCTCTTTAGAGTCATGAGACTCTTGACTCTCTCTTCCCTGATGCTCCTACCATTTGGGACAATCTATTTGAAAATCATAGTGGTCCTTCTCTTGATGCCTTCCCTGCCTGTGATGAAGCTAGTTTATAAACTCTCACCATGGTATGTGGTGAACATCTTCCAAGCTCTCCTACTAGGGTAGATAGTATAGAACAAGAGAATGAGACCTTAAAAAAACAAGACAATCAAATAGAACCTTCTCTAATCAACTCACTATTGATAATCCCATCATTTATCATTCCCCTACTTGTGATGAAGTCATTTTAGAAGAACCAACCCTCACATTTCAAGAACATGTGGTTTGTAGTTCTCCTCAAAACTCTCCTCCTAGGGAGGATATCATGATGCAAGATAAGGATAACATTGACAATAGTGATATTATGCCCTTCAAAGAAGATGAAGAGCCCATGGTAGACTCTCCTTCACTAAGGAATGTTAATATTATTCAACCTCAACTCATCCTTTACCCACCATCAAACAAACCTGAAACTCAAAACCAATCTGAACTCTTCCTTTATCCACCCTCAAACAAACCTTCAACTCAAAATAAACCGAAACTTGTCCTTTACCCACCTAAGAACAATGTTTCGTAACAACTAAGTCATAATACCATTGCTCACACACATTACACAAGAAAAAATCCACACTCACCACAACCAACCCCAACGCCATTACCTTTACCCAATCCCATATTGCCTCATGATCCTCGATTAAATTCACACATTACGAAGTATGATCTTGTCGACCAACTTAAGAATACTCTTGCTAATATCTCATTATGGGACCTTATTCAAGCCCCCCCTTACTATCGCAACATCATTCAAGCAGCCTTGCAACAAGATCCTATCCCTTATAATGTGTAACTGAATGATATAGCAGCCCTATTTTAAGGAATCAATGTGATATTGTTTTTCACCAAAGTGAGCTGCCTCCTTTGGAAGTGCAAAAACAAAATCTTACATTCATAATAATATCTCAATACAAAAGAATAGGGATAAAGTGAACCCTTGTTAACAATGGCTCTATTGTTAATGTGTGTAGCATAAATATTTTGGATAGGCTACACGTGGATAAATCAAACATTCAACCTACCTCTTTATCTATTAGTGGATTTGATAGTGAAGGAAAGAAACTGCTTGGTGTGATCACTTTTCCTATTATAGTTGGAATGTCCACATTAGAAACACCGATCCATGTTATGCCACATGATATTTCATATAATCTTATTTTAGGCAGGCCATGGATTCATGTAATGAATGGGGTTCCTTCCACTCTTCATCATAAAATGAAGTACATCTACAACAACAAAGTGTACACACTCGACGCTGATCCTGAGCCTTATAGTGTCCCACAACTTGAGAAAAACAAAGAGAATCATTTAAAAACATTAACACCAACCACACAAGTGGAACCTACACAATAAAAAGACAAACAAAATCATATTGAGGAAGTCACAAAGCTATTAGAAGATGATTGGGGTTCCTTAGACTTCACCCCTACATTAATGGAAGAATACAAGATCATACAAAAAGACTCTAAAAATAGAAAAGCAGTTTTGTCAACACAAAACTCGACAAATACTTCACAAGAATCCACCTCAACCACTTTAGATGACAATGCAACTTCTACAACCAACTCCAATCATGAACAACCAATCGATCCAAAAGAATGAGAAATCTTTATGGGAAAGGTTACGAACTTATGAAACAACTTGGTTATAGTGGAAAAGGATGTGGTGCTAATGAACAAGGTATCCACAACCCTATAGAGCCTAACACGCAAGCAATGACTCATGGTCTTGGTTATTTTCCTTTGATAGAAATAACCAAGCCTTCACTCAACATTGACACCATCGCACATGATTCCTCTAAACCAACCTTAACACTAGTACATCTTGAACTAATGGACACTAGTGGTCTCAAACATGATCCTTTGTAAAAAATGAAACACACAAAAACATATTCACTTAATGCTAATGTCATCTCGCAAAACACTAATGATTTGAGTTCATTAGATTTTACACCCTCCTGTAAAGGAGAGAACAAAATATCGCCATCTAAAAATTCTTGCATAGGTATGACATCATGTACTAAGCAAGTCACATCTTTGTCACAAGATAGAGGACCACCTTCTCCCTTTGATCAAGAGGGTATCTTGTTGAGACTCCTCCAAGATCACTTGATATCTCTCCCTCCAGGAAATTGAAAGAAATTTTATTACAAGAATTCCTTTTCCACATATCACAGAATTCATGGTCATTCTACTAATGAATGTAATGCTTTGAGTAGTAAAATTCAACATCTTAAGGAGCTTGGTACTCTCCCTTATGCAGGGTCACCTAATTCCTATAATTGATACTGATTTTCACTCTACCATGCATCTCATCAATCATTTTGGCTCATCCTTGTTCTGCACTAAGTGAGGGCAAGGGGTTAGGTAGCCCTTTCCTCGTATGTCACTTGTTATCTTTTTTGGCTAGTCGTTAACCTTTCATGAACATATAAGAGCAAGCTTGGGATGTGGACGACACACCTTAAGTTGGCTCACATGTGACATACTATCTTTTTCATGGCGTAGCTTATAGGAAACATATGACTTGGTGTAGGACTTTCCGAATAATCTCTCGTGTCTTCTTCTACTTTAAAGAAATTCCTCACAGTAGTAGTGTTAGCAACCGCTTTAAAGTGGGGGAATACATCGACACTCATATTCCATTGTGCGATTTTCTTTTTCTTGTGATTTCCTCTCTTGGAAGCATTAGATACAATGTTCCCCAGGATGAGACATTGCACTTGTCCTCTCTTGGAAACAAGATGAGACCATTTTCACTTACCCTCTCTTGGAAACACTAAGCATGATGTTCCTTAAGATGAGACCTTACATGAACAAAGCAAAATCCCCTTTAACAAAATCTTTACATAACATTCAAACAACATTTTATTTTGTGGCACCTTATTAAATTTATCAAGAGGTATAACTTTGGTATGGTTAAGTGCGAAGCCCAATTTGAGGAATGAATTTCCCCATAGCCACTTGCATGTGTGTGATTGCATACTAGCCATGAGTGTATGTTTCTCACCTTCTTGGATTTCTCACCCGACGAACTGCCATGAGTTCCTTCACCTTAGAGTGAGTGAATTTTTTGAACAAACAACCTAGATCTGATCCACAACATGTTGGAAAAACGGTCGAAGCTTGATCCAACTTTTTACTTTCATTCTTCTCTTCCTTCTAGTTCTTTTCATTGCATGATTGTGTATCTTGTTTTGATTCAATTCATTCACCTTGTGTGTGTCCTTTTGTGCTTGTGTTGGTTTGACTTAGATCTTGATCCCGGGGGCTTGTGCAACCTCCTTTGATCCTTTTCATCCTTTGACATTTGCATCGGTATGATTGGACCGCTCTTGAATGTCTACTTTAGTGTGAGTTTGAAGAAAGTTCATCCTCTCACTAAAGTGGGGCCTAAATGTGTCACAAAAAAATGTATCCTTGGACATTTTTACACTCATTTGAGTATTTCTTATGGATTTTGGCCTAGTTTTGCCTAGATTTAATGTTGTAATGTGGCCAACACATTCACATTAGGTCTTGGACCCTTGTAAATCAATAAGAATTATATGGTGTCTTGTAAAAGTGTTGTGAAGTGTTGTAACCCACTTTCATACTTTTCTAGGACCTTTCTAATATATGGGTATGTGCAGGATCATGATGGGCCAAAAAGTGGCGATATGTAAGTGATATGATGGCCCATGTGGCTGACGACTTTTTTTTACCCAAAATTGATGAAATGAAAAGGTTTTTTAAAGGAGATTCTCAACTTTCCACCAATATAAATTATGATTTACTTTGAATTTAATAAATAATTATTATTCATTTTCTATTTAAATTATGACTAAAGTCCTAATTGATAGGTTGATTGAAAAACATCTATAGCTTTCAAACGATATCACATTTTTTGAATCTGAAACATGTGTCACATTCTATACTTTGCATACTATAGGATTAAAAAATAAATTATTGAATTTCATGAAGTTTTGACCAAGTTGAGGTGGTTAGACATACGAGTTTTAATATTTTTTTTAAAAATTAATAAAAAAATTATAATTAATTATTTACTTGGAAAAAAATTAACAAAAAATATGCATCACATCAGGACATGAGTTCTCTACTTATATCTAAAATATTATAAAAAAATATTATCATTTTATTATGGTTAGGGTGGTTAGATAGACACCTACTTCTTATTTTTTCCCTGAAATTTAAGTACTACTGCATTGAAATTTCAAATTTTCACCAAATAGCTCTTTTAAAAAAAAAAAAAAACCTACTAGTTTAGAGACTACATTCAATTTTCTACAGATTCTATTCTTACATATTTTTGAAATAATATAGATAACTTATTCAAATTTTTACGTCAAGTTGCCTAACTCTGATTTTCTAATTTTTTATTGCCACTTAAGGACCTGTTTTTTCCATGATGATCCTGCACATACCCATATTTAACTTAAATAACCTCTTTTTGTCACTTACCAAACCTTATTTCAAAATGTTGTAAAGAGTTGTAACAAACTCTCACACTTTTCTAGGCTTGTCATCAATAATTACACCTTTCGTATGCCTTAAATTGCCCCATTATGCACTTACATGCCTTATTTAATTATCTTTTTGAGAATAAACTTGATAAACATTATTTAATATATTTTAATTCCCAACACCCACTTAAAATGCCTAAGTGGGACCAAGTCATCACTCGGGGTGACTTAGTCCCATTTGGCTCAAAAATCAAAATCATTTCAAAATTTTGGTAGGTTTTTATTCTCTAGACCTTAAGGTCGACCTGTGATGAGGTATTTTCAAGAATTAGGGCATAATTGTGTATAAATATGTTGTTTTCCATCCATTTTGGGGCCCCATCCTTCTATCTTCTTCTACCTTCTCTTCTCTCTTGATTCATTCATCACACATTCCCCATTCATCATTCTTCTCAAGCAAGCTAGGGTTTTGGCATTCTAAGTCATCAAGAAACATTCAAGGGCAGATTCTTCATCCATTGTTGCAAAAATTCAAGATCAATCTTCATGGAAAGTTTCTAATGCATTCATTTCATATTTCATGCTTCAATATCTTATTTCATCATTTTGGTTTAATTACCTAAAAGGGGTTTGACCAAGGCAAACCCCCATGCCCTAACATTCAACATTTCTCTTTCTCTCTTTATGTGTTTGCAAAAATAGGTACCTTGAAGATCATTGAAGGATAGATTTCAAATTGTTTGAAGACATCTCCTTGTTTGATAGGGAAAAATATCCACAAAAAATCACTTACAGTACTAGAAATAATAGTTTCATATTTGGATACTTGGAGGAGCAGAAAGTGCAGACCGAGAGATTTTGTTTCCACTTTTGGGTTTTCAGAAAAATGCAAAGTGAACTAAGTCATCATTAATGGTGACTTATTCCCACTTCACCTATTTTTAAGAGTTTTCTATAGATTTGGATACCCATTTGGTCGAAACAGGCTTTGGTGCAGTTTTCTAGATATAGGACTAAGTCACCCAGAATGGTGAATTAGTCCCAATAGGTCAAAATTCTAGAATTAGTAGAATTTCTAGTCTGCAACAGCTTTCCAGGTGCACACCTTTTATTTCACAACTTTCTCTTTAGTTTGGTTTGCATTTCTAGGTCATTTAGTATATGTTTGTATATCACAATGTGTTTTCAAATAAAGTGCATTTTCTTAGTTTAGCATTAATAATCAATCTCTTTTATCAGTTCTTTGCATCCAGGGCATTCCATTTAGACATATCTGAATCATATTTTCATTAGTCATGAATGAACTTTCCAAGTTTTTTGTGGGAAATCTCTCTCCGTTTAGGTGAAAAACCCTAGAAGTGCAAGAGAGCATCCTTTTACAAAAATCTGCAATTCAATTTTAAGTTAGAAGCATCTACATATTATAAATTTTCCAACATAACAAAAAAATCGCATTCGTATATCTTGTGGTACCATAAGTTGGGCAACGGTGGTGAAAAAATTCTTAAGACCATGATCAATAAAAATATGGTAGATGGTTTATCTAGTTAGTTTGTGGATTTTGACTTTGGTGATCATTGCGTGTTTGAGAAATAGAATAGTGTTACATTTAATTCTAGTAGTACTAGAGTACAAATATTATTCAAATTTATTTGTAGTGATGTATATGGTCCTATGGTTGTTCCTTATATTGGTAAATATTGTTATCATGATTATTTTATTGTTGACTACTCTCATTATACTTGGATATATTTTTTATTTTTTTAAGCATAATTCTAAGTGTTTTTACAAGTGTAAAGAGTTTGATATTTTTGTATAAAATCAAATGAATTATAAAATAAAATTATTAAGGTCAAATAATGGATTTGAATATTGTTCTTGATAATTTGACAAATTCTGAAGATGTATAGGTATTGTGAGACAAAAGATAGCTCCATATATACATAACAAAATGACACTACAAAAAATATGAACAGAAAATTAATGAACAAAGGTAGAATCATGATGAGTGATGTTTAGTTGGATTAGAATTTTTACGTTGAGGTTGTAAATACTACTTATTTGGTTAATAGATCTCTTTGTTTTTCTTTGGTTGATAAGATGCCATATGAAGTGTGGATAAGTAAAAATCCCTCTATTTTAAACATTAGAGGTTTTAACTATGATGGTTTTTTTCATGTGCCTAAAAAATTTGTCTACATTAGACTTTAAATATGATAGTTGTCACATTGGAATGCACCCTATGAAGGATTGATGAAGCTAATTATCCTTCCAACTGATACAATGGAAACACTCCTAGGCTATGGGTGACTTGAAATTAGTAGCAAATCTATAGAGAGGGATGGGTCCTCTAGTATACACCTAAAACTAACCTACTCTACTACTATTCACAATGAAAAGGAATAGAAATTAAATTTGGTACAAAACTTAAAATATATTTTTATAAATGGGGTGATACACTAGAAATTTTGAGTGATTTGCACTTGCCTATGTATACACGATCAAACCAACTAAACCAATGAGCATACACAACTCATACTTGACATGTTTTGCATAAATGTTTCATAGAAAGATTTAAAATTCATAACATTCAAGAGGAAGGTTTCTCACAACTAAAACTTGCACAAATTTGATGAGTTCACAAGCTATGACCTGTAACAAAATGTACTACTGCATAAAGTCAAAAGGAAAGAGAATAAATTAGAGACAAATTATTTCATAACAGATAGAATTAATCATTCTCAAGATATTTAGCTTTCAAAATTAAAAATATGGTTCTTATTAATGAAAGGCAAAAATAGCTGAATAAAAATTAGTTTTATATATATGTTCTTGAAAAATCAGAGAACACCATATCCTATTTCTTACAAAATTATACATCTTTAAATTAAAAAATTCCTTGAGAATTCCTAGAAGGCGTGGCTTAGTGGGAAAAAGGGTTTCAAACTACCTTCAACTAGGTTAGACTTTGGTTTGGGCATTGAAATACTTTTTCCATCATTTTCTCCTTGAAAACTTCTAACAAATTCCTAAGCATGGCGTGGGAATAATACTAGTTGACTTCTTCAAATCAAAGGTATGAAGATGCCTAATAGGATATAATAGATGTCTTCACCCCCCTTCAACTAATCTTGCATGGAAATAGGACATATTTCCTAGCTTCTAATGTATGGAGCTAATTAAAATAAATTATGCAATGGAAATTAATTTTAATTGCTCACACAATACAGAAAAAAAAACACCTTCATAGAGAAATAAAAATATTTGCAACAAGAATGAAGCTCTGGTTTGCAACTTGCAACCAACTATCTCAAATTTGATTTAATTTGCAATGAATTAAAATAAATCTAGAAAGGATTATGGGCTGCAAAAAAACCTTACAAACTACTGGT
The DNA here is from genome assembly GCA_007115665.2 of Sequoiadendron giganteum. Lineage (NCBI taxonomy): Eukaryota > Viridiplantae > Streptophyta > Pinopsida > Cupressales > Cupressaceae > Sequoiadendron > Sequoiadendron giganteum. The sequence continues at coordinate 67,430,995 of CM021104.1, read as the reverse complement.
AAACACAACAAAAATATTTTTGCCTCAGCAAATCAAAGCTTGTAACAAAGCTTTCTCCAACACCTGCAACAACAAATTATACTCTTCACAATCTCAACTCTTCAATCTATAACTATCAATGATGTTTTTTCCTCTGTCAACAACCTCAAATCTGCAACAACACCATCATAAACCCCTTCCTAGAGGTATGATACACCCATCTCTTCTCCTTTCATGTATTCTGGAAAAACTTCTTCAAAAATGAAATTACTTTTACATAAAACAAGCTACTGTTAAATGAAATGCAATGTAAATTCATTTAGCTTTAATTTTCTTGCATTCCAACCCACTCTCAAGAAAATCCATGCCCATCTCTAGGAAATTTAAATTCAACAATAAAATTAATTAAATAAACCTTCAAACCTCCAAACTTGGCAAAAATGAAAGATAGGTTTTAAAAGCTTTCTTATTTTCAAGAATAAAGAAGAAATCTTCTTTTTGCAAAATTAGGTGCCCACCTCTTGATTCCCTATATTTTAGGAGCTAGAGAATTTCAAATTTGGGGTTACAAGTCAAATTAATGGTCTCCAAGAAACCCATGCTTTCTTTTTCTTTTTCAGGATTTTTTCGTTTAAAACATATTCTTCATTATGCCACCTTATCCTATTTTGACCCAAATTTACTCTAAATTGTAATATGACATAGTGGCTATCCTGTGTCAACAAAGAGGTTCAAATTTTGTTGTGAATTGAATTTCATGTTTCTCTTGTGAAATTAATATTTTTTTGTGAATTTGAATCCCATGACCTATTAATTTCACAAGATAAACATGAAATTCAATTCACAACAAAATTTGAACCTCTTTGTTGACACAGGATAGCCACTATGTCATGGATGCTCCTGCATCAAACACCCACAATAGAAGAGAAGTGGTCTCATCACTTTCCAAGAGGATATACAAGATGATTAATTTCAGCTTCAAACAACCAAGAAGCATCCTCAACAGGCCTTCCAATCCATTTTACCAAGTAATCCATGTATTGCTTTCTTCTAGTGCTCTTACTCACCCTACGATCAAGAATAGTTTCAATTTCATCTTTCTCTAAACTTTATGCTGATGTTTTTTTCTGCACATCTACGAAACCTTCATCATTTTTAGACTCATGAAACATGGTTAGATCAAAATATTGAAAACTAGATAAATATTGAGTTCACTTGGCAATTCTACTTCATAAGCATTACCCGATTCGTGTTTTCTCACAATGCAACAATGCCCAATCTTCCTCATTTTCAACTTGTTGTAAGTTCCCACTAGAAACCTCTCTTTTATCAAATGAGCCATCACCATCATGGAACTCTTTGCATCTTCTCTTCAAATCAACATGATTTTTGTACTAAAAATTCATTTTATGAATGTTTTCTCTTACCTCTTCATGTAGTCTCTTCATGTGTTCCTCCTCTCCTATATCTCCTGAAAAGAAAATTTCAGCTGCAAATTCATCATTAGTTACATAATCAAATACTCATCCCTTCCATTTCCCTCCTCTATATCTAGTTCAATGTCACTAACACAATAAAAATATTCTTCCCTCCCATCCTGCAATAAACTATCATGCATACAAATCTCTTTATCAAATGAGAAATCATCAACTGATGCAAAGGGAATCTCACCAAACAAATCAACATTCACTTTTTCACATTCTTCCTTACTTACAACTTTAACGCCTTCATTCTCTAATGTACTTGTTGCTGCAATATATTCTTCTACATAAATATTATCTTGCTCATATAAATCAACAACAACATTTTCACAAAAATCAGATTTTACCTCTTCTTTCTCCACCAAAACCTTCACTTTACCTTTCTTGAGTGCAATCCATACTTCTGAAACTTGCATCAACAAATCAAAATATTCATCCTCATCTTCTTTTAGTAACTATTTAAATCCATGAATCAAACATTTTCTAGTTTTATTACATACCTTTCCTTCTTCCTTACTCAGGGGCTTCAACTCGTGTTTGATTCCATCCTTCAACAAGGAGTATGTATTAGCATACCCATCATGCACTGCACACCTATCAAAATACCAAGGCCTTCCCAACAATAGTTGAAAAACATCCATATAAATTATGTCACATAAAAATTCATCATGATAATCACCTATCTTAAATTTTACTAGACATTGTTCATTGACCATAACTTTACGATCATCTTGCAACCAATAAATCCTATGTGGGTGCCTTCTTTCCAAATGCAACTTATTTACCATTTCCTCAGAAAAACGATTTTCAGTACTACCACCATCAAAAATAACATTACAAACTTTACGTTCAGACTTACATCTTGTTTTGAATAGACTCTTCCTTTGATTTGGTTATTTTCCTTCATTCATCAAGACTCTTCTTGAAACAAGCATCTTCTCTATTTATGTTTGTTTCTCTATTCTTATTTTCAGTCCTTCTTCTCAGCCTTTAATCTTCATGAGGGCAGTCATATGCCCTATGAACTTCTTCTCCCCACTTGAAACAAGCCCCTCTGAAGGTTTCGCTTCCGAAACTTCTACCCGATCTTTGTCTATCCATTTGATTTTGATCTCTTGAATCACAAAAGTCTTCATCCCTATGTTGTTGAACAATAGGGGAATGGGTGTTTTATAAGCTTTGAGGGGTTCACCAACAAGATAAAGCTTGGAAAAGACAAGTAAGAATTCAACTCACAAAGCCTAGTAATGCAAGGAGATGTAATAAGGATTCTAGAAATTCCAAGAAGTTGTCAAAAAGTGCTATGGAGGACTAAGACACCCTTACTGTTGTCTTAGTCTCGTTGCTGTTTTTTGAGGCAGATGCAGAATCTTCAGATGTCGGAACCGGATCTAAAATAATATCTAAAAATACCCTCGGGAGGACTAAGATGCCCTAGGTGGTGACTTAGTCCCGTTCTAAATTTTTGGAATCTCTGAATGTGGTCCTGAGGCTTAGTGTCTACACTTCCTTCTCAGCTGATATTAGGTCTTGAATCTTCTGGATTTGGTCTCTAGGTGAGTTTTTGTGGAGATGACAACTTTGCAACTTTACACTTCAAATAACCTTCAAGTCTTCAACCTAAATATGCAAATACAAACATGCAAGAGAGAAAAACTTGTTGATTATTAGTAAATGGGGGTTTGCCTTGGTCAAACCCCTTGTTGGTAATTAAACCTGAAATGAAATGAAATGGAGGGAAATGATGAATGAACATGCAATGTAACAACTCACCAAACCCTTGTAGTAAGGTGTTGTAAATATGCTTGAAATGGATGCAATGGATGTGGTTCTTGACTCTTGCTTGGATGATATTGATCTTTGGAACACTTGCTTGAATCATAAACCCTACATCACAAATGTTAGCACAATAACAAACATGATGCAACAATATCCTTGATATGATGCTTGAATCTTGATGATGGCTCCAAATTCTTCATGAATAGCCCTTGAATGCTGAAATACTTAAATGTTTGGATGCTTGTTATATTCTTAGACGAGAAAATGAGTGAAGGAAACTTGTATTTATACTTATCTACGCTTAATATCCCAATATTACACTGCAACAAGCCGACATATGAATTCATTAATTAAAGGAGGCTAAATCCCGTTAGAATTTGAAATTAAATCTTGAAAATACCTTAAGGGGGACTAAGACGCCCTAGGTGGCATCTTAGTCCCAAGGCATGAAACTTGTGGCACAGACTCCAAAAAGGGGCATATTTATGTTCTTTCAAAATCAAGGTCCCAAGATTTATGGAGGGAAAAGATGCCCTAGGTGGCATCTTAGTCCTAGTCTAAAAAATAGAGACACAGACAAAATCATTAAATTATCATTTATCCATTGACGTTTGTCGGGATTAGCCATAAAAAGATGTAATTTATTAGGCTTGTGGATTCAAAATAGGACCAATTAAGACATAAATATGGATAAATAAAGCAAGGAGGGCCCAAACAAGTGTGAAAATGAAAGGGTGTGCATTTTCCTATACTACAGTTGTTTGTTGCTACCTCGGTCTTCATTTTTCTGATTTCTATCCTCATTTTATTGCCCATTTATTTTACTCTTTCCTCCTTGCTTATTATCAAATTTTATATTCATTCTTTCTTCTATCTTCAATGCTATTTGATAAGCATCTTCCATTGCCACAAATCTAACAAGTGCCATCTCTTCTTGAATGCTTGACCTCAACCTATTTATGCATCTTGCAACCTTTTCCTTGGTTGCCTTTGAATGTCCAATCCTTATAAGAATTCTATGGAATTCTTTAGTGTATTCTTTAATAGTCTTACTTCCTTACTTCAAACTTTGCATCCTCTTGAGCAAGTCCGATTCATAGTCTATAAGTATAAATTATCTTTTTTATTTTTCCACCACTTTATCCCATTTGTTAATCTTATCTTTTCCTCTTCTTCCCATTTCTAATTGGACCTCTCTCCACCATATTGAGGCATTTCCTTTCAACCTTGTCTTGGCAAATCCCACTTTATTAGGATCCTCTATCTCTTCAAATTCAAAATACTCCTACATTTCATTAATCCAATCTATCAATTCCTTTGGATTCAGACATCCATTAAATGTGGACACCTCCATTTTTGGTCTCTTTCCCATTTTTGTTAAAGTTTCAGAAGTGGGTCATTTTCAACTACTACAATTTCCTCTCTTTGCTCAATATCTAAACTAGCATTCTGTATGCTCCCATTTTCATCATCACTTTTTGGGTCTCTCATTCTTGCAAATCCTCTCCTTATCTCATTTTGAAAAGTTTCAACCTACCTTCTCGAGGCTCTGAAATCATCATCTTTTACAAAATTATCTCCTCTTCCTCTTCCTCTACCTCTACCACGATGGGCTCCTGTCCCATCCATTTGTTTTCAACACCCACAACACAGTCCTAGTGCAACTGTCTCTCTTCGGTGGTCTATTACACACTCAATATCTTGTTGCTATAATACCACTAATGTATGGAGATAATTAATATAAATTATGCAATGAAAATTAATTTTAATAGCTCACACAATACAGAAAAAAACATAAAATCCCTTCAGAGAGAGAAAATTATTTGTAATAGGAATGAAGCTTTAGTTTGCAACTTGAAACCAACTATCTCAAATTTGATTTAATTTGCAATGAATTAAAATCAATCCAAAAATGATTATGGGCTGCAACAAACCCTTACAAAATACTGGTAAACACAACAAAAATAATTTTCCCTCGGGAAATCAAAGCTTGTAACAAAGCTTTCTCCAACACCTACAACAACAAATACTCTTCACAATCTCAACTATTCAATATGAAACTATCAATGATATTTGTGCCTCTATCAACAACCTCAAATCTGCAACAAAACCATTGGAAACTTCTTCCTAGAGGTATGCTACACCCTTCTCTTCTCCTTTCTTGTATTCTAGAGAAACTTCTTCAAAAATGAAATTACTTTTACATAAAACAAGCTATCATTAAATGAAATACAATGTGAATGAATTTAGCTTTAATTTTATTGAATTCCAACAAACTCTCAAGAAAATCCATGCCCATCTCTAGGAAATTTAAATTCAGCAGTAAAAATTAATTAAATAAACCTCCAAACTTGGCAAATATGAAAGATAGGCTTTAAAAGCTTTCTTGTTTAATAAAGAAAAAATCTGCTTTTTTCAAACTTGGGCGCCCACCTCCGGATTCCCTATTTTTTAGGAGCTGAGGAATTTTAAATTTGGAGTTACAAGTAAAATTAGTGGTCTCCAAGAAACCCATGCTTTCTTTTTCTTTTTTCAAGATTTTTTCATTTAAAACATATTCTGCACTATGCCACCTTATCCTGTTTTGACCCAAATTTTCTCCAAATTGTAATTTTCAAATTCCAATGTGTCATGATATTCAAATTCACAAAAAAATATGAATTTCACAAGATAAACATGAAATTCAATTCACAACAAAATTTGAACCTCTTTTGTTGACATGGGATAGCCACTATGCCATAGATGCTCTTGCATCAGCTTCTTGCACTAACTTTGACACCTTTCACTTCCTTGAGGTGTTTGATGATGCTTCATACATATCACTTCCATCTATGTTTCATCTTCCTAAAGACCAAGATATGTCTTCTCTAGACTTATGAATACCCCATCTATGCCCTAAATCGAAATTCTAATGACTTATATCTCTATACCATTCCTCCACCCTGCAAGAATCTCTATATTGTAGTGAGGGCTTCACAAACATTAATATTATGTTCATAGTTTGTTGTCTTCTCTTCATAGGAAATCATGCACATGAATGCAAAGAAGATTGAGGTTGCAAAGTCAAACAAAACATCCATGCAACCATATCTTCTTCCTTTGTAACCTAGGGATTGTAAGGCACAATCCAACAACCTTTGTTTGTCACCATGTATTTGACCATATACTTTGTTCAATAGAACATGTCATAATTTATTTTATTGATATTCCTGATTTACTAGTTTCATATAGAGATGGAATATACACAATCACCACTTGCACCCACCTAAGGATTTCTCTTATTGTGTATGAATTTAGGATCTCCTCAAATTAAATGTCAACAACATCCCCTTTAGAACATCCCTAACCTAGGGCACCATTTGGGATTTGTGTTTATCCTTTGTAGAGTTTGGCCACCTAATTTCATGATTTGTTAATTTATGACTTGCCTACTATGTTTTTAGCCTTCACTTGCCTCAAATCCTTCCAAAAAATATAAACACACAAATATTTCCTCATCAATTTTCATCCTTGAAATCTTGTGTCCTTTGTGCTAGTGTTTTCTAGGATATTTCTATTAGAACTTAGAGTCAGCTAGAGTCTTTCTTTTGCTTTAGATCTTTGCTTCAAGTCTTTTTGGAGTCATTTTTATGCTTGAAGTAGCCTGTTTAATCATTTTTCCTCTATCTCTATTATAATGTTATCCAATTTCTATTTCCCTAGCTATTAAGATACTTTATTTATTTATTATTTCTACATATTCCCTTACTTCAATCATCCCTTGTCCTCATTTTATTTACAAGCAGGTGATCCCGCAATACTGGTTTACACTTTTTGGCCAAACTTGACATTGAATTGATTTTTTTAACTAAATCTTCACTTTTGGGCACCTATAGCTGCTAAACCATGATGAATTTGAAGATGATGCAAACTAATGATTTGTGACATTTTTTTTATAGATTCTAAATATATATATTTTTTAAAATTTTGGAATCAAATTTCATTTCTTTTTCCATCTCCTTTGAAAACTAGTTTTTAACAATAAGCAACATTTTTCAAGTGTGACGTGTACTTGCTAACACATAATTTTTTTTCTATGAAGGATAAAATTATACTTTTATTGAATTTAGATTTGTAACTATGATATCTAGTGCATGTAATTGGTTTCATAGTGTTTTATTGAATATTTTTTTCTTAATTAAGTTTTGAAGTCAAACCAGTTATAATTTAGACATAGGTTTACTTGCTAACACATATTTTTTTTTTTTGTTGAATCAAGGACATCAATATCAAGTGCATAGATATTTTTCAAAAAAAATTAATAATTTGCTATTTTTCCACATATGCATAATAGAGAGCTTGATTTTCGGTGAAAAACCTACATTTACAAGAAATAAAAAATAAATATAATAATACTATTAAATATATTTAAAATTATAATTTTTGGGAAGCTTATAATAAGGACTACATTTACAAAATATAAATTTTAAATGAATTCATTTGATTCCCCAAAAGGTAAATCAAATGTGGTTTTTTATTAGCATTTTGGTAGGTGTAGAGGAGACTCCATTATAGGTATGGTTTAAAACTAGTGGGGTTCTATCCAAGGGGGTTTGATATAAGGGGGTTTCATCAAACCCTCTTCAATTAGAATCCTTTAAATGGAACTTTTCAATGCTTAAGTCATTATATTTTCTAAAAATATGTGATTTCAGCAAAAATTGGGATGTCCCAAAAAGTATAAACCACTATTGTAGGATCACCCAAGCCTTCATATCCATCCTATTTTATTTCTCCTAGAATTGATTCATTTTTTCACTTCCTATGGTTTTACCTTTCCCCCTAAGAGTTATAATATCACCATATAATGAAAAAGGAGAATTGTTACTAAGATCTACATGAGAATCTAAGTAACTATCATCAAAAGGCATGCTATCATTACGTAATGAAATAATAGGTAGGATACTATCACAAATATCCAAAGAGTCAACATGAGAAATAGAGTGATAAAGTGATAGAGAAATAGTCTCTAATATGGTTTCGACAACTGGAAAAATAGCTTCGACTGAGGGAATTCGATATTCTCATAGTCCTCATTACTATCTTTTACTTCAGTGGATACATCCACATGTTTTTTCTTGTGTGAATGTGTGACTTCTTTACTTGGCTAAGCCTATGTACCTAATGTAGTCCATCTAAAAATAATAGGCTAGGAGGATTCATACTCATAGTCTAGTTGGAACTTTCCCATTTCAACTAAAATAACTTGGGTGAGAATAGCATCGAGAAATAATTCTATGGCATGTTGGGTCATATAAAAATCCTTATTTTTTAGAGATGAGAACTATCATATGTTTTCTGACAATAGCATCACCCAATTGTATATTTTCCATCACTTAGGTTGATCATATAGTCCACCATCTAAAAAGAAATATCATACGCTTGGTTTCCACCCATCAACTTGTATTTAATTAAGTCCATTATGAAACACCATTTAGCATTCGCCCAAACATGTTTTGCAACCCTCTATTTCCTATTTACCATATAGTTTCCTCCTATTGAGTCAATTATGTTCTACACAACCTACAAATAGATGCTTCTTTTTGTCTTCATACTATTTTCATGGTAGGTTTTGATACAGCTAGTCATGAACATGGTATGCTAAAAATCCTCTAAAATTATGTTGGTTGAAAGGAAATGGTGAACCATTCATGTACTCTTGTTGGGTGAAAATTATGTAATCAGCTTTTCAATAGATTACACAACCTAGACTTCAGCCATAGCTATGTGAGATATAATCTCTCCTCTCAGAAAGGGGAGGCACCCTTCTTATTGCTAATAGAATCTATGGTAAAACTAATAAAGTATTTACACAATGTACACTACACTTACAAAATGGGGGGTGTGTTACATTCATGCTTCTCTCTTTTTTCAGAGAAGATGTTTTACAATGCTTCACGATTTGGAAGTTCTAGATCTAATAACTGAAACATAACAAAAAGCAGTAATGCCAATACCTCTATCTTGTCAAAGCAAAGCGTAGAGATACCAGATGTGATTTATAATAACAAAGTAAAGGAAAAGGGAAAGCTCACGAAGGCACAAAGTTGTTCTATAGCTTTTTCAATGTTGGATCTGCAAAAGTATCATTTGTCACATTAGAAGCACAAAGTCTTCTTAGATGCAGAAATTCCTCGAACAACATGAACGATTACAAGCACAAAGTCTTGTAGATCTTTCAACCAAAGTATCCAAACATAAAACTAAATCCAAATAAGGAATGTAACACAAAGTTGACATAAATTATTTGCAGCCCTCCAAATACCATTCACTAATCACCACCAATAAGATCAACTCACAAGATTATCAAATCCAACACAAAGTTTGGTGTGTATTTATCTTCTTTATTGATCAAATTTCATTCACAAAGTATGAACACAAAGTTTCACAAATCTGTTTCAAAAGGGGCAGCACTTCGTTGAAAAATACTAAAAGGTAAATATTACAATAGAAGTCTCTCTTATTTATAGAAAAGAGAGAAGAGCTAATTTAGGAAATTAGTGGAGTAAAGTTAGGGAATTAGATGAGCAAAAATAGGAAACCCTAACTTTGACTAAGTCAAAGTATAATTTTTATCGATGAAATTACATCTCATATTTTCGGTGTAATTACACTTTACAAAATGACATTTAAGATGTCAAAAACTATTTACAAAATGCATATGAGAATGCATCAAAATATTCAATGCTAGAAGATTAAGAATCTTCATGGTTCCTTGCTTGGGAGTGGAAGTCTTCATATTTCTTCCTGGTCTCCTGCATGAATTTTTCATCCAGACTAAAGGTGTAATTCACAAAGGTGTGAATCCTCGTGACTGATCTTCTGGCGGATGAAAGAACCTTCTTGCACCTATCAAGATGTGTCTTAAGGTTTTCAAGGGTGATCCTTGTGTCACAAAGATCATTTATAGAGGCATCTAAAAAATCTACACTCTCTACTTGACCCATGATGGCCTCTTTGAAGGTCTGGGATAGTTTTGTGGCTAAAAGGAAGATACGGTCTTCTTCAAGAAGCTTGCCTGGCAACTCCTTAACTCATTTTTCAAGAATGACCCAATGTTCTTCCACATCTTCCTATACTTGGCGGAGATTCTCTGTAAGAGATTTGATCATCTGAATACGATGCTTCAATGATTCTCTTACCTCAACATATTTTTCCTTGTCAGGCTTCCACCAGTTTGCTGAGCTTTACCTATTTCATTTGCAACCAAAAAGACATAAATTTTTCCATTTCTTTGAGCTACTGGGAAAGGACAACTTCTTCTTTATCCAGCTCTAATTTGAGCTAAACTATCTGAGTAGCCTTCTCATCTATGGCAATTATAATTTGAGAACCGTGTTCTACAATTTTTTTGATGAAGTCATACAACGCTTTGCCTTTGGAGGCAAATTTCTCAGCCTTCTTGATAGTTGGGTCCTCTAGGCTTACCATTGCTAACAGTTGTGCACTTCTTGAAGATCCTGCAAGCTTTCTCACAATAGTGGCGTAGTGCTCTGCCCTTTGTTTGTATAAATCACGAGCTTGCTCCATTTTGTCCAGTCTCCCTGCCAGTATATTCAAATTTACTTGTACATCTACTTTTGCGCTTTCATTAGTAACCTTGCCAAGTTGGATTCTTGTTACTGTATAGTCCTCTATATTAACATTTCCTTCCGCTTGAGGTGGAATGCCAATCTCTGCATACTTCTGACCTATTTTTTCAACTTGAAGCCATGAATATACTTTCGCCTTTTTATTCCCCTTGGCTTTTGGAGGGGCTATCTCTTCAAGATCGAGCTCTTCTATAGAAATCATTTGCTTTTTTTGCTTCGATAATTGGGATACCAACCACGAGGGAAGAGAGGAGGTAAAAGATTCTTGTTTGACTATCAAATATTTTGTTACCTCCACTTGTGAAGGAAGGATGGGTATGGAAACAATTGGCGAAGTATCTATCATTACTATTCCAAAAACCTGCACATTGATCTGATTCTATAGAGAGTCACTCATAAATCTGTTAAACTCGGCTTCTGAATTGAGATCATATGATGGGGATGACAAGTTGGGAATAGATGATGGGGAACCTGATAAAACATCAACCATTTGAATAATTGTTACTAAAGGAGTATCTATTGTGATTGACACTGGAGGGAGTGGCACAATTTCCATTGTGAGTATGGCATATGTAGGAATGGGCAACGTGGAAAGAGGTGGTGGAGGAGTGTTCAGAATAGGAAGTGCATGAGGAACGTTTGAAATTATAGGTGATGATGACTAGGGAAAATCTTCAACTACATGCTCAGGTGGAGACATAGCTTGATCTTCATCATGCCTGAGTTCCTATTGATCACTTTCTTGATCCTCTTTCTCTTTCTCACCTTCTTGGTCACCTTTAGACTCATGCTCATATTCAAAATGTTCTTCCTCATTGGAGTCTGTTTCTTTTAAATCTTCATCTTCAAGAGATTGATCACTTGTACTTTCTTCTTCATCATAATCTAACTCTTCAAAAATAGATTCCTTTCCTTTCGAGTGGGATGGTTCAAATTTCGGAGTTTCTTCCTCACGGATGGCTCGAGCATCCTTCTTGCCAATAGTGAATTTAATCCTAGGGCCTTTTCTAGAGGAAGTGGGAATAGCCCTAGATTTGTCTTTGGTGCGGGATTCTTGTTGTAGATTGTCCTATGCTCTAGAATCTTCTCCTTCAGACTCTGTTCTAAAAGTATTCATCTGAAAACCATGCTTATGTAACCATTTAGTAGTGTTAGCCAAAATTGGTGCCAACCTTTCTCTGATGGAAACGTTCTCCTTCTTTGTTCATTGAATTGTAGGCAAGGGTTTCTTGAAGATCTATTTTTCATCATAAGCAACATTCAGGATGTCGCTAGTATCTGTCAAATCCTTTGGTAGGTCAGCAACACCAAGATCCGTGATCTACTAAACAATCAACTTGCACCAATCAATCTTACGAACAACCTCTTCATCTCTGCAATCGGCCCAAATCTCCTCATAGTGATATCCATGCTTGTACCCCTTTTTCAGCCTCTTTTTGACATCTCAATAAACAAAATCAAGTCTATCTTTGTAGGTCCTAATTGTCATGATCTGCATCTCAGTGTAGACTGATTTTTCCTTTTGCACACTCTTGATTGTATATCTACCGATTGTCAGTGGGAACTTAAAACTAGGTTTATCAATCCTTTGATATTCCTTATGGACTGAAATTAGTTGTCTACATAACTCCATCAAAATCCACTTGTCTGAAGGATATCTGGGCAATATATAAGGGCAGCCTGTGTAGCATCCTACCCTTATGTAAGTAAAAGTCAGCAATTGAAGATATATGCATCTAACCTTACTCACCACTTTGTAGGCCTCATCAGACACTCTCTTTTTCTTGAGAGTTGGATCAAAATTGAAAAGCAATGGTGCAAAGAAATCATCAGTGACCCTCCTAAAATGATGATGGATTTCCTTCAATTCTAGTTGGTAGAATAATTGTACACAGGCATAGAAATTCGGTTCCCTTTTGTAGATAAACTTGGGAATTGTCTCATCACGACTACAGCATTCACCAAGTAAGAAGTCATATAAAACTTCAAGGTGGTTGGCAGATTTATCAATTGTTCATGAATTGCATCACTAATCTGTTTGCCCCAGTCAATATGAACCTTTTGTCTTCTTATGATTCAAATATATTCATACATCTAGTCATGAAAATGAGATGTCTCTGGTAGCCCCTTCACTCTGCTCAAAAGTATTATCATATCTCTGATATCTTCCTTGAAGTTGGCTCGAGGAAGTCCCTTCAACCATCTGGGGATAGTATGTCTAGGTTCTTTCAACCATTGACTATTTATCAGGTACTTAGCCTTCTTGGGATCTGATTCATAGGCCTCCTATGGTGATTGTACTGAAATGTCAACATACTTCTCCATTTGCAGGACTTTGAAGACAATATCAAACAAATCTAGATCTAGTCTCAAAACCTCATGTCGGGAAGAATTAATGACACTTCTTCTTTCTTGGATGTAGTGAGATGCAACTTGGAGGAAAAATTCTATGTGATGCGCAACACTCGGGAATGTAGAGACAAGATGTAGGTTACTGTGGATAATAGCTCTTAGAGAGTCTTCAAGAGGATTTTGCTTGGTCCTCTTCACAAAATCAACAAGGTTTTGATGGCCAACCTCGATGTCTTTGATCTCATCAACTTTTGAAATCACTATTGTCGGTAGATAAATGCCTTGGTATTTGTACTTCTCTTGCCTTCAACTTTTGAAGACGAGGGAGGCTTCTTAGTTGTCATCTAAGATCACTTCAGCTTCAAGATATGAAATAATCTCTTATTGAGATCAGTAACTGAACTGCAAATAAGAATCAATCAATTGTTAGGTAAAAATTAGCATAGGGATGCGTGAAGCAAGCGAGATGTCAAGCAAGCATGATTCAAGTGACGAAGCATAGAAAATAAGGTGAAAAATGGATGAGAAGTGGTTCAGAGAAAAATTGGATAGTTTGGAGATTTTTTTAAGTAAACATAGGGAAAAGTGTAAGGGCATTGAAAATCAGCACCCTTACACTTTGTGCAAAAATGAACTTGGTGCAATGGCACTGAAAAGGTGGACCATTGCACCCAGACTTAGGAATTTTTTTCAAAGAGTATTAGGGCGCTGATTTTCAACACCTTGAAACTTTTCTCATGAATGAACAAGTTTGTAAGGGTGATGGCATGGATTTTCAGTGCTTCAGCATTTTGACTTGTGAATGAATGTAGTGCAATGTGGATCAAAAAGTGTGCCTTGGGTATGAGGAGAGGAAATATTTTCAAGGAAAGAATAAAATATTGAAACAAAGCCAATGGTATGAATTTTAGTTTCAGAAAATGAATGTCTCCAATTTTACAAAAAAACGTGTGCCTCTAAGAAACCATTGTGCATGAGAGAAACAAAGGAAAATGAAGAATGGAAAGAAAGGTGAGAATGCAAAAACGTGACTCAAGAAAGAAGAGAGAGAGAGAGACAAAGGCACGCATAGGAGCATGAAGAATTCAGAGAAAAACATGTATGATAGAAAACGTGATTTGGAGAAAGAGATATTCAAAACAATGAAAACCTAAACATATGACAGGAAAAAGAAAAGAAAAACATGATTTTAAGAAAATATAATGAAACAAAGAACATAAACGTACCTGGAATACTGAGGAAATATTTAAATCAAAACTGAAAAAAAAATGCCTTGACTGCAAAAACACATTTTTTTTGTTGAGAGCTTGGTCGACCAACAAGAAAGGAGGTGAAGAACAAGATATAAGTGAAAATAAATGACTAAGAATCACTTTTTAAGTGATCTGAAATTTTTAACACCAACTTAAGTCGACCATTTAATTAAGGCATGAAAAGTGGCACATTCAGTGAAAAGTGTAAACGAGCTTAAAAAGGGCGCCTCAGCCAAAAGTTGGCTAAGTCACAAAATTAAGGGCAATGGCGCACTTTTTCAGTGCCCTGACACTTAAGTCCAAAATCACTTAAGTGCAAGGGCACTGATTTTGTGTGCCCTTTCACTTTCAACACTTAGTCAATTTTTCATAATGAAGTAGAGCGTTGTTTTTCAGGCCAACTACACTTTTTAGTATTTCACTAAGTATCGACAGTGAGGGCTCGCAAAGGTACTCATTTTGAAGGTATTTGTGAGGAAAATGTGGGGGGATGCTCAGATTGACTACTTGAGACTTTGGAACACATTTTGAGGTGGATTGAAAATCACCTCATTTTATATAATTGAACATCACGAACCTAGGAAATGGACAAGTTTCATAGGGGGGTTATTCGTGGAATGAGCACTGCCAGTTTCCGCGATAACAACTGGCTCCTATTGGGGATCTTTCTTCAGTCATCCTCTCAAATGAGTGAAGGGAGAAGAACTCTAGAATTCAATTTCCTTTATCCATCCATTGGGCTTGGAGTCAGGCAACGACGACATAACTAAAAACAAAAATATTTACATTTGGAATGCCCATTTCTTTACTGTGTAAAGTGTTTAAGGTGTTGTCCGCTTGAAGGAAGGGCGAAAGGCATTCCATCTCCATATGCTAGAAAGAAAATTTTCTCACCGTACAGTTGGTGAACTTGGAAAGGTCATTTCCACAGTGAGTCAAATTTCCCATGCATACCGTTTGGTTCTCTCCATTTGTCCCATAGGAGAATGAGATCACCAATTTGAAAATCTTGAGACTTAGCCTTTTTGTCAAAGAGCTTCTTTACTTGTTCCTGATTTTTTGTAATTCGATCAACCACTTGAACATGCTTCTCTTCCAATTCAGAGAGATATATCACACACTTGTCAACAGAACTATTGAAAGTCTCATCCTTAATAGCCTTAGCCAATTTGAGGGCTAGAAGTTCCAGGGTTATAGGGATCTCACCGTTCAACCTGTACAAGAGTTGAAAAGGGGACATACCGATTGCCCACTTTGGAGTTATTATGTCCACCCACAAAGAATCATACAAAGCCTTGTGCCATAAATGTTGATTTTCATCCACCAGCTTTCGAATGATGGTCACTAGATTCTTGTTGCTAGATTCAGCCTGACCATTACCTTGTGGGTAATAGTCAGAAGAATGTGACAAAGTTATGTCGTGTTCAAAATAGAACTCAATGATCTTGTTTGACAAGAAGGCAGAAGCATTGTCAACAACAATTTTGTTTGGCATGCCAAACCTGGAAATGATATTCTCTTTCAAGAAATTTCACACCACCTCAAAAGTTGCACACTTAGTAGGAATTGCTTCCACCCACTTGGTGAAAATAATTAGTTGTGGTTAGGACGTAGACATGTCCTGCACTTGATGATGGATTAACCGCGCCGATGAAGTCAATTCCCCACTGTTGGAAGGGTTCTTCAATTACAATGGGCTTTAATGGAAAAGTCGCCAGCTTAGGCTTGCCAACGAATTGTTGACATAGCTTGCACTTGCATACCCAATAGTACATGTCTTGAAAGAGCGTGGGCCAATAGTACTTTTCTCTCAAAATTTTGTGAGCAGTAACTAGTGTGGAAAATTCCCTCCACACACCAAGTCATGGTATGACTTCAACAACTTTTCTTTTTGTTCTTTATCCACACATCATAGAAAAGTGGCATCCATTGCACACTTGTATAAGCCATTGTCCCATAAGACAAAATGGGTTGACTTCAACTTGATGGTTCTCTTTTCTTTTGAGATCAAGTTATGGGGACATTCACCATAAGTGAGAAAATGAGCGATGTTAGAATACCACTCATCGATGGTGCTAACGATTAACACCATGGTTAGTTCACTTGAATCCACTTCCTCTTCTGAAGCTTTTTCCTCTTTTGAAACTTCTTCGCCAGGATTATTCTCAACAATAAGCTGACACAGCCCACGTCCTCGTATCAGCTTGGTGGGTTTGATTTCCAGGTCATACTCTTGAATCTTGGCAACCCAATTGCCTCTTTTTGTCCTAAATTCTTGTTGTGTTAAAATGGATTTAACAGTTGTATCTAGAACCAAAACCTTGACATGACTATTCAGGATGTAGAATTGAAAATTTTTTAACAGCCTTGACCATAGCAAAGGCATTTTTTTCCATTTGAGAATACTTCAGCTCATAATTTTTTAGAGGGCAGCTCATGAATGCAATGGGTGATTCAAAATCCTCATTGTTCTCCTACACCAAAATAGCTGAAAGTGTATGCTCAGAAGCATAACTATACATTATGAAATCTTTTGTATAATCAGGACACACCAACACCGGTGGATGGGCAATGGCCTCCTTGATGTTGTTGAATGGGGCCTTCCCTTTCATCATCCAGTGGCAAGTGGTATTACCTTTCATCATATTGACAATATGACAAGTATTTTTTGCAAAGTCTATAAGGAACCTTCACAATAAATTTACCTTACTGAAGAAGGAATGAAAAACCTTCTTACTCAATGACAGGGAGAGATATTTGATACCATTGACTCATTCTGATTCAATCTTAATTCCTTCAGTAGATACTACATGGCCAAAACAATTTCCCTCTGTAACCCCAAAGATTGACTTTTTAGGATATAGGGAAATACCATGCTAACGACATCTCTCCAAGATTTTCCTCAGGTGATAGCAATGTTCATGATACTTTTTGGAGAATACCATGAGGTCATCAAGATACACTACTATGAACTTACCCATCACATCATGGAAACCTAGGTCCATAGCACGTTGGAAAGTAGCATCGACGTTTATCAAGCTAAAAGGCATTCTGTGAAATGCAAAGGTACCCCATGGCATTGTGAAGGTCATCTTGTGTTGATCATTTGAAGTAACTTCAATTTGATTATAATCAGAGAACCCATCTAGCATGGAGAGCATCTCAGATCCAGTTACACTTTGTAAGACTTGGTCCATTACAGGGAGATGATAATTATCCTTGAGCGACAGCTGGTTGAGATTTCTAAAATCCACACAGATGTGAATCTCACTATTCTTCTTATGTACCAGGATGATATTTTCTATCCACGTTGAATGGTGGATGGGAAATATTATCCACACATTCAACATTTTTTGGACTTCTGCAAGGATTGTCCCAGAGATTTTTTTATTGTATTGCCTTTTCTTTTTCTTAAAAGGCAACGCTCCAACCTTTAGGGGGATATCATGTTGCACCTCTTTCAGTCGGAAAGATTTTAGGTCCTCATATGAATATGCCACAACATCCATATATTATTGTAATAGCCTAGTGAACTATTTTCTTTCTTCAACGATGCAACACTTTCCAATGTTCACCATCTTTGGATTGCTTTCAGTTCCCAAGTTATATTGCTCAACCTCATTTGACGAATCGGAGTCGACGAGTTGCTTTTTGATGTAACGATCATGTTTGTCAAAAAAATTCTCCAAAGACGCCAATCCCTTGGGAATTTTTTACCCTTTGAGTTGTAGGAATTCTTCACCAGTGACTACATCCAAATCAAACACGGATTCTCACAGAGGAGAATCACTCCCTTCAAAATACAGTCTATTCAAATTTTCTGCCTTTTCTAAGAAGGAAACTACCTGATGATCATCATTGAAGATCTGCCAGTTCTCTGAATTATAGGGGACACTTGGATGGAAAACCAACTCAATAGTGTATGTGGAACCCTAAAAACCCTTATGTGGAATGAGGAGCATGGTTGATACTGCTAAAGAATCTTCCCTGCCATTGTATTCCCTTAGTACCACAGAGATATCAAAAGCTTCAAACTCTTCAATGAAATCCCAAACGAGATTGTGATAATACCAAAGTTTATAATTTTTTATTTTATAAAGGTTCCTCACCTGACATACTATCAGCTCAACATCACCTTGTACATGAAGTTTTTTATACCTTTCTTGTGTGCCACTTGCATTCCCAACAACAAGGCTTCATATTCGGCGGTGTTGTTGGTGTTATCAAATTGTAGCTTAAAAGAAAAAGGGAAGAACTTTCCATTAGGAGAAATGAAAACCATCCTCGCTCCAAATCTGATTGAAGAACATCTACCATCAAACTCCAGCAAACAAATGTCATTTGGATCACCAAGGCTGATGGTGTCAAAATCTATAGTTTCTTCATTTTCTGAAACTTCTAGATCTGACGTTGAGGAATCATTAGGTGATGAATCATTCGTTATGGAATGAGATTCAACACTCTCCAACTCATATGTCATCAAAGACTCACCAACCTCTTCTATTTGTAGATAGTAAGTTCCCATACCTGAAGACTCGAACAAGATTTGAGCTCTTGGGTCATTTGATTAGGTCACTGAGAACTTTGCTTCCTTTTTAGGAATTAGCTTTTGCATTACGCCTTTCACTGGTATTCTGGATTCAGACATATCCATGCTTAGTTCTCCCCCAACATCCTTGCAAAAATTCCATAAGATGTCGGTAGATCGGCCACCAGAACGGTCATCTTTGTCTTTTTATTTGAGTAAGCAGGAAACGGATATTGCACGTCTTTGATCTGACCGATCAAGGGAGCTTGTTTATTTTCCATGGAGAAACATCGGCTAAAATTTTTGGTCATATGTAAACCTAAGGTAGTAGCTAGCTTGGCAGGCATCACATTATCAGATGCACTAAAATCTATGACACAATTGCTCAGCTTAAAACCGTTGACCAAGAGGGAGATGAAAAATGGATCAATGCGTCCAGAAGTTGTTGGAGGATTGGCTACAAGATTATTATATGGCGCTTTAGGCTTAGGAATGATAGGAATGTCAGGGAGTGAATCCTAAGTTAGAGTAATTCCTTGGTCCTTGATGTACTTGACAAGCCTGTCAAATTGGTTAGGTTTAGCTTTAAGGTATTTAGCCTCAGACATTTGGACCTTGGTTTTCTTTAAATGGTCAATGATGTCAAAAGCTTGGAAAGCGTTTTGTAGACTGGATGTAGTGACTTCACTAATTGGTTTAATGAAAGGCATATTGGTCTTTGAAACCAGATGATTGGCTTTGGGGACAATAGGAGTTGATAAAGAGGGACGAGGTGCACGCACTTGTGGATTTACTACTTTTTTAGGTTGCCAAGGAAGAAGAGAACCTCTTTTGGTAATCATGATGGGCAACTTCTTCTTTTCAGGTGGAGTAGCATCTTGAGCTTTGTCAAGCTGGTTTTGTTGATGCCTCATAAAAATAGCATACGTGTCAGTCACCAAGTCCTCTTCCTCCTCTTTGTCCGCTATTTGCAAATAGCCAATCTTGGATTCGTCAACCGATTCAATTTCTTCATCTTGGAAGAGATCAAAATTTTCTTCTTTGGGATAGTCTGGCTGCACATAGTCTTCTTGTTCAGCCTCATAATATCCCACAACAACATTGGTAGGAGGAGCTTCAAGTGCAAACCTACCTTGTGGTGTCGGAAGACGGTTTTGATTCTTGTTTCCAACATAGTTAGGGAAAGCCCTTCTTGGGACGTCCTTGTAGTTGGCATTGTTATTGGAGACTTGATTCTTCAAAGTGAGGAGCTCGTTGGCCAGCCGTTGCACCATGGGGTCTATAAAGTTGGAAATTGATGTTGGGGGGGTTGACATTGGATGTTGAAGATCATGATGCCTACATCCTTTTATTTGTGTTGGAGTCACCATTAGTTCTTATCTCCCCACCCAAGATCATATCATCTTCGAGACTCATGGCCAATTGTTACGTTGCTTCAACATTGGCAAGGTTATCCCTACGTAAGAAGAAACTTACTTTGGGTAATTGTGTGTTGATGAAAAAGCACTTCAAATTATGATATGTTGGCTTAGCATCCTATGGGATCCGTTTTACCAACTTGTTGAATTTAGCCACGAATTCTCACATGGGTTTGTGGGCTTCCTTTTGCATGGTTGTAAGTTGTGCTAACAAAGCATGTGCATCCTCGACGGGCTTGAATCTTTCCTCAAACTTGGTTTGAAGAGTGGTCCAACTAGTGATCGAGGCATTGGGAAGGGTGTAGAACCATTTGGTAGAAACCCCTTGAAGGGATTTGATAAACAACCTTACAGAAACATCTTCATGTTCTATGGCTAGAATGCCACAAACGATGTAGAAGGCAGCAATGTGCTCATCGGGATGTTGTTTTCCGTCACCAGTAAAATTCAAAAGGTGTTTCCTTGAAACATGTGGAAGATCATGCAGAGGTGCAGCCAAATGGAGGGGGCCAAAAGCATTCCCCCACGGTCCTACATGTGGTGCGTCCATGAATGGTTGCACAACAAGTACTCGAGTCGAACGTTTGTTGTAGACAGACCAAATAGGTGGAAGAGGAGATCTTTGTTTTTGCAGAGGATAACTTATAGTACATTGCAGCAGTGATTTTACTCACAGAGATGTAAATGGAAAATTTTGCTGCAACAACTCCTCAAAAAGTGGATCTATAACTCCTTGAGCCCTCAATCCTCGTGTGTAACTTTGGTCTACTAGAATGCATATCTGAAAAGGATGAAGATTTACAGAGAAAAATATACAAGATACAATAATAAACTAGAAATATTATTCACTTTAATCGAAAGCGTAAGGCTTGGATTGCATGATTCATTCCCCAGTGGAGTCGCAAAAAACTGTTAGGTGAAAATTATGTAATCAACTTTTCAATAGATTACACAACCTAGACTTCAGCCACAACTATGTGAGATAGAATATCTCCTCTCAGAAAGGGGAGTCACCCTTCTTACTACTAATAGAAGCTATGGTAAAACTAATAAATTATTTACACAATGTACACTACACTTACGAAATGGGGGGTGTGTTACATTCATGCTTCTCTCTTTTTTCAAAGAAGATGTTTTACAATGCTTCACGATTTGGAAGTTCTAGATCTAATAACTGAAACGTAACAAAAAGAAGTAATACCAATACCTCTATCTTGTCAAAGCAAAGCGTAGAGATACCCGATGTGATTTATAATAACAAAGTAAAGGAAAATGGAAAGCTCACAAAGGCACAAAGTCATTCCGTAGCTTTTTCACTGTTGGATATGCAAAAGTATCATTTGTCACATTAGAAGCACAAAGTCTTCTTAGATGCAGCAATTCCTCGAACAACATGAACAATTACAAGCACAAAGTCTTGTAGATCTTTCAACCAACGTATCCAAACATAAAACTAAATCCAAATAAGGAATGCAGCACAAATTTTACATAAATTATTTGAAGCCCTCCAAATGCCATTCACTAATCACCACCAATAAGATCAACTCACAAGATTATTGAATCCAACACAAAGTCTCGTTTGCAATTCTCTTTTTTATTGATCAAATTTCATTCACAAAGTATGAACACAAAGTTTCACAAATCTATTTCAAAAGGGGTAGCATGTCATTGCAAAATACTAAAAGGTAAATATTATAATAGAAGTCTCTCTTATTTATAGAAAATAGAGAAGACCTAATTTAGGAAATTAGTGGAGTAAATTTAGGGAATTAGATGAGAAAAAATAGGAAACCCTAACTATGAATAATTCAAAGTGTAATTTTTCTCAATGAAATTACATCTCATATTTTCAATGTAATTACACTTTACAAAATGACATTTAAGATGTCAAAAACTATTTACAAAATGCATATGAGAATGCATCAAAATATTCAACGCTGGAAGATCAGGAATCTTTATGGTTCCTTGCTTGGGCGTGGAAGTCTTCATATTTCTTCTTGGTCTCTTACATGAATTTTTCATCTGAACCAAAGGTGTAATCCACAATGGTGTAAATCCTCATGACTGATCTTCTGGCAGATGAAAGAACCTTCTTGCACCTATCAAGATGCATCTTAAGGTTGTCAAGGGTGATCCTTGTGTCACAAAGATCATTCATAGAGGCATCTGAAAAATCTGCACTCTCTACTTGACCCATGACAGCCTCTTTGAAGGTCTCGGATAGTTTTGTGGCTGGAAGGAAGATACAGTCTTCTTCAAGAAGCTTGCCTGGCAACTCCTTAACTCGTTTTTCAAGAATGACCCGACGTTCTTCCACATCTTCTTGTACTTGGTGGAGATCCTCTGTAAGAGATTTGATTGTCTAAATACGATGCTTCAATGATTCTCTTACCTCAACATATTTTTCCTTATCAGGAATCACCCCCACTTCCACCAGTTTGTTGAGCTTTACCTGTTTCATTTGCAACCAAAACGACATACATTTTTCCATTTGTTTGAGCTGCTAGGAAAGGACAACTTCTTCTTTATCCAACTCTAATTTGAGTTGAGCTATATGAGTAGCCTTCTCATCTATGGCAATTATAATTTGAGAACCATGTTCTATAACATTTTTGATGAAGTCATACAATGCTTTCCCTTTGGAGGAAAATTTCTCAGCCTTCTTGATAGCTGGGTCCTCTGGGCTTACCATTGCTAACAGTTGCACACTACTTGAAGATCCTGCAAACATTCTCACAATAGTGGCATAGTTCTTTGCCCTTTGTATAAATCATGAGCTTGCTCCATTTTGTCCAGCCTCCCTACTAGTATATTGAAAGTTACTTGTGCATCTACTTTTGCGCTTTCATTAGTAACCTTGCCAAGCTAGACTCTTGTTACTGTATAGTCCTCCATATTAACATTTCCTTCCTCTTGAGGTGGAATACCAATCTTTGCATACTTCTAACCTATTTTGTCAACCTAAAGCTATGAATATACTTTGACCTTTTTCTTCCCCTTGGCTTTTGGACAAGCCATCTCTTCAAGATCGAGCTCTTCTATAGAAATCATTTTCTTTTTTCACTTTTATACTTGGTATACCAACCACAGGGGAAGAGAGGAGGTAAAAGCTTCTTGCTTCACTATCAACTCTTTTGTTACCACCACTTCTAAAGGAAGGATGAGTATGAAAACAATTGGTGAAGTATCTATCATTACTATTCCAGAAACCTACACATTGATCTAATTCTACAGAGAGTCACTCATAAATATGTTAAACTCAACTTCTTAATTGAGATCATATGATGGGGATGACAAGCTGGGAATAGATGGAGAACTTGACAAAATGTCAACCACTTGAATACTTGTTACTGAAGGAGTATTTGGTGTGATTGACATTGTAGGGAGTGGTGCAATGTCCATTGCGGGTATCTCAGATGTAGGAATAGGCAACGTGGGAAGAGGTGGTAGAGGAGTGTTCAGAATAGGAAGTGTATGAGGAACATTTGAAATTATAGGTGTTGATGACAGGAAAATCTTCAACTACATGCTTGGGTGGAGACATAGCTTGCTCTTCATCATGCCTGAGTTCTTGTTGATCACTTTCTTGATCCTCTTTCTCTTTCTCACCTTCTTGGTCACCTTCAGACTCATGTTCATATTCAGAATGTTCTTCCTCATCAAAGTTTGTTTCTTTTGAATCTTCATCTTCAGCAGATTGATCACTTGTACTTTCTTCTTCATTAGAATCTAACTCTTCAGAAATAGATTCCTTTCCTTTCGAGCGGGATGGTTCAGATTCCATAGTTTCTTCCTCATAGATGGCTCGAGCATCCTTCTTGCCAATAGTGAATTTAATCCTAGGCCCTTTTCTGGAGGAAGTGGGAATAGCCGCAAATTTGTCTTTGGTGTGAGATTCTTGTTGTAGATTGTCCTGTGCTCTAGACTCTTCTCCTTCAGACTTTTTTCTAAAATTCTTCATCTAAAAATCATGCTTATGTAACCATTCAACAGTGTTAGCCAAAATTGGTGCCAACCTTTCTCTAATGGAAATGTTCTCCTTCTTTGACCATTGAATTGCAGGCAAGGGTTTCTTGAAGATATGTTGTTCATCATAAGCATCATTCAGGATGTCGCCAGGATCTCTAAAATCCTCTGGTAGGTCAGCAACACAAAGATACCTAATTTGTTGAATAGTCAACCTACACCAATCCATCTTACGAACAACCTCTTTGTCTCTTCAATCAGCCCAAATGTCCTCAAAGTGATATCCATGCTTGTGCCCGTTGTTTAGCCTCTTTCTGACATCTCGGTAATCAAAATCAAGTCTATATTTGTAGGTCCTGATTGTCATGATCTGCGTCTCAGCGTAGACTAATTTTTCCTTTTGCACAATCTTGATGGTATATCTATCGATTGTCAGTGGAAACTTAAAACTAGGTTTATGAATCCTTCGACATTTTTTGTGGACTGAAATTAGTTGTCTACATAACTCCATCAAAATCCACTTGTCTGAAGGATATCTGGGCAACATATAAGGGTAGCTTGTGTAGCATCCTACCCTTATGTTAGTAAAAGTCAGGAATTGAAGATATATGCATCTGACCTTACTCACCACTTCGTAGGCCTCATCAGACACTCTCTTTTTCTCAAGAGTTGGATCAAAATTGAAAAGAAAAGGCGCAAAGAAAGCATTAGTGACCCTCCTGAAATGATGGCTTTCCTTCAATTCCAGTTGGTAGAAATAATTGTACACAGGCATACAAAGTCGGTTCCCTTTTGTAGATAAACCTGGGAATTGTCACATCATGGGTGCAGCGTACACTAGGTAAGAAGTCATATAAAACTTCAAGGTGGTTGGCACATTTATCAATTGCCCATGAATTGCATCATTGATCTATTTTCCCTAGTAAATATGAACCTTATGTCTTCTTATGATTCGAATGTACTTGTACATCCAATCATGAAAATGAGATGTCTCTGGCAGCCCCTTCACTCTACTCAAAAGTATTATCATATCTTTTATATCTTCCTTGAAATCAACTCTAGGAATTCTGTTCGGCCATCTAGAGATAGTATGCTTGGGTTCTTTCAACCATTGATTGTTTATTAGGTACTTAGCCTTGTTGGGATCTGAGTCATAGACCTCTTGCGCTGATTGTACTAAAATGTCAACATCTCTATTTGTGGGACTTTGAAGACAATATCAAATAAATCTGGATCTAGTCTCAAAACCTCATGTCCGAAAGAATTAATGACACTTCTACTTTCCCGGATATAGTGAAATGCAACTTGGAGGACAAATTCTGTGTGATGTGCAACAGTCAGGAATGTAGAGACAAGATGTAGGTTACTATGCACAATAGCTCTTAGAGAGTCTTTGAGAGGATTTTTCTCGGTCCTCTTCATGAAATCAACAAGGTCTTGATGGCCAACCTCAATGTCTTTATCTCATCAACTTTTGAAATCACTATTGTCGGTAGATAAATGCCTTGGTATTTGTACTTCATCTTCCCTTCAGCTTTTGAAGATGAGGGAGGCTTCTTAGCTGTCATCTGAGATCACTTCAACTTCAAGATATGAAAGAATCTCTTATCGAGATCAGTAACTGAACTTCAAATAAGAATCAATCAACTGTTAGCTAAAAAGTAGCATTGGGATGCACAAATCGGGTGAGATGTCGAGCAAGCATGATTCAAGAGACAAAGCAAAAAAATGAGGTGAAAAATGGACGAGAAGTGGTTCAGAGCAAAACTGGATAGTTTGGAGATGTTTTTGTGCAAAAATGAACTTGGTGCAATGGCACTGAAAAGGTGCGTCATTGCACCCAGACTTAGGAATTTTTTTCAAAGAGTGTTAGGGTGCTAATTTTCAGCGCCCTGACACTTTGCTCATGAATGAACAAGTTTGTAAGGGTGATGGCATGGATTTTCAACTTTTCAGCATTTTGGCTTGTGAATGAATGTAGTGCAATGTGGATCAAAAAGCGTGCCTTGGGTATGAGGAGAGGAAATCTTTTCAAGGAAAGAACAAGATATTGAAACAAAGCTAATGGTATGAATTTCATTTTCAGAAAATGAATGTCTCCAATTTTACAAAAAAACGTGTCCCTCTAAGAAACCATTGTGCATGAAAGAAACAAAGGAAAAAGAAGAATGGAAAGAAAGGTGAGAATGCAAAAATGTGACTCAAGAAAGAAGAGAGAGAGAGAGACAAAGGAACGCATAGGAGCATGAAGAATTCACAGAAAAACGTGTATGAGGGAAAACATGATTTGGAGAAAGAGATATTTCAAACAATGAAAACCCTAAACATATGATAGGAAAAAGAAAGAAAAACGTGATTTTAAGAAAATATCATGAAACAATGAATAAAAACGTACCTGGAATACTGAGGAAAGATTTAAATCAAAACTAAAAAAAAAATGCCTTGACTGCAAAGACACATTTTTTTTGTTGAGAGCTTGGTCGACCAGCAAGAAAGGAGGTGAAGAACAAGATATAAGTGAAAATAAATGACTAAGAATCACTTTTTAAGTGATCTGAAATGTTTAACACCAACTTAAGTCGACCATTTAATTGAGGCATGAAAAGTGGTACATTCAATGAAAAGTGCAAACAAGCTTAAAAAGGGCACCTCAGCCAAAAATTGGCTAAGTCACAAAGTTAAGTGCAATGGCACACTTTTTCAGTACCCTAACACTTAAGTCCAAAATCACTTAAGTGCAAGGGCACTGATTTTGTGCGCCCTTGCACTTTCAACACTTAGTCAATTTTCCATAATGAAGTAGAGCGTTGTTTTTCAGGCCAACTGCACTTTTCACTATTTCACTAAGTATCGACAGTGAGGGCTCGCAAAGGTACTCGTTTCAAAGGTCTTTGCGAGGAAAATGTGGGGGGATGCTCAGATTGACTACCTGAGACTTTGGAATGCATTTCAAGGTGGATTAAAAATTTCCTCATTTTGCATGCTTGAACATCACGATCCTAGGAAATGGACAAGTTTCGTAGGGGGTTATTCGTGGAACGAGCATTGCTAGTTTCCGTGATAACAACTCTATCATTAGTTATTTTCTTGTTGATTGTAATTGGTGGCCATAAGTTTCAAGTATGGTTCAAATTCACAATAACTAAAAAATGGAATTTGAATGGCCTTGTTTACCACGACATGTTGCAAAGTGATCTTTAGCAAATGGTCAGCAAGATTGATAAGCCACTATGTGCAACATACGATGGTTGTCAAGCTTTCCCAAGAGATGGAATCAACTGTATTTTCTTCTTCTATTGACATTGCATTATTCTTTCCTTTTCCTCTATTCTTTCCAGTTGAAATCTTTGACCTATATAAATCCATTAGTTTCTTTATTTTCTTTCCTTCCACGGATTATGTAGATACTTGTTGAACCTTCTAAATGCAGTATTTAACTTGCTCGACCCAATTTATTTTTTTCCAAATAGTTTTAATAACTAATTGGATGAGTGTATGAGCATACAATGGAAGTTGCAAAGTCTGTCAAGGGAGGATTTTTTAGTGCAATAGTAAAGAGTGAATCCAAAGGAGGTGACTGTACAGTAAAATTTATTATATGTTGATGTATGATGGTTGATGGTCATATGAAATTAAACACCAAAATACCATGATTCTATACAATTTGGATGCAAAGCGATCATCATATGGGGAAGGGCATATGGTTGTTCACAAGAGATATTCATATGATGCTTCAAGGAGAAAATTATACTCTATGTTGTATGGTCAAGGAGGCCAATGGCCTTATGATGTAGAATGATAGTACAAGTCGTATGATGCAAGATGATGGTAAGTGGTGTACTAAGAGTAATGGTTGTATAATGCAGAATGATGTTAGGGGCCATAGAATGTAGACAAAGAATGGTCATACAATTTAGTATGATGTTATGGGTTATACAATATAGATAAAGAATTTCAACTTAAATCGTATGATGGAGGCATGCAAGGGTTATATGATGTGAATGAATGAATGATTTTTAATGATTTTCATAAGACCACCAGCCTATGGGATCGAGCACTAAATCTTTAACCATCTTCAATTTCTTTTCAATGTTCTCCCTCCTATTATAGATCTTGAAGAAACTAGAATTTTCATATGGTTTGTAAGTCACTCCCTTCCCCTTATCGTATGATGTACTTTACTCTCAATCATACACCCTTCATTAAATAATGTCGCACACCATTCACCAAGTTATATCTTACCTGATGATGTCGTATAGTGTAACAAAATTTAGAGAACTGACATACTATGTGCAAGAACCACCATACAATGTGACAAGATGTTGGTTATACAATGTAAGTGAATGTTGGGTGTATGCTATATTTGGGCCTTTTATTATTTTCAATTGCTAAATTTAACTTATTAATATAACATTTTTTTTAAGTTTTAATTCTTCATCATTCGCTAATATCCTTTTTTTCCCTTTGACTTTAATTTCTTTTATTTTTTTCCTTAACATACAAGATTCATATGGTCATTAATAACATTCATTTACACAAAAACTCTTAACATATTCCATTTCAAAATCTTATCAATCATAGGAGTTATTTCCATACCTTTATTCATGTTTTAGCGAGCATCAATAAATCTTCATCCTCATTGTTGGAACCACCTAATTTCATCCCCTTGTGTGGATGGGTTGGCTATAGGATTATGTATATTTCACCAAAGTTTGATTGTGTATGGATTTTATGTTGTAAATGGCATTAAATTCTACTTTTATGCATATCCTCTTACGACATCATTATATCTTGATCGATCTTCTACCATGTAAAATTCAGCCATCATTAGTGGTCGTAGACTTGGGCCTTGTTCATCCTCTAGATCTAAATATTCTTCTTCTAGTTGGTGAAAATATTTAGTCTTTATCTTGTTGTCGTGTTGATCTCAGCATACCTCATTTGTATTTAATTCATAGCTAATGTATCATGTTCTTTCTCCAAAGTACATGGTGCATATTATCTCCATTTTCCAACTTTATCTATTTAGTTGGTGGGCCAATTAGAAATTTTGTCAAATGTGGGTGTGTTTGAGCTATGGAAACCCCAACCAACTTCTTGATGACAATATTTTTCTCTAATACTACTTCATTCTC
The DNA here is from genome assembly GCA_007115665.2 of Sequoiadendron giganteum. Taxonomy (NCBI): domain Eukaryota; kingdom Viridiplantae; phylum Streptophyta; class Pinopsida; order Cupressales; family Cupressaceae; genus Sequoiadendron; species Sequoiadendron giganteum. Next base: position 67,401,473 of record CM021104.1, on the reverse strand, counting down.
ACTAGTTGTCCAATCTAACATATTTTTTGTAAGGGTGGCTTATTTTATTTCCTTATATGGCTATAGTTTAGACCTGCTAATACTTTCTTTCATCATGATACCATCTAAATTTTCTATCTTGATAGATCCATCTTCCAATACTTCCTTTATCTTGAAGGGTCCTAACCACCTTACCTTGAACTTACCGAGTTTGATTTCATTACGACTATTTTACTTCAAAACTAATTGGATCGATCAAAATTTTATTCTTTAGAGATGTTTTTCATGCTAGTAATTTTATCACCTTTGCATCACCTCCATCACCCATCGTGCCAAAATTCTTCTTTCATCTCTAGCTTATTTAGTTAAAACAAACTTTATTTTAAACTTTATGTATCACCAAGACAATTCTCTACTATGATTCTTAGGCTTGATACCATGTACACAATAGGAACCACAACTTTCTAGCCATACATCACTTGGAAATTAATGTGTCTTGTAGTTACTTTATATGTTATTTGATAGGCCCATAACACACCATGTAACTTTTCCTCCCAATCAATTCCTTTAGTACCATAGGATTTGTGGATGATAGAGATGAGTATTTTGTTTTTCGATATTTCTTGACCATTTTCTCTAGGATAGTATGAGCTTGAGAGAGTGTGAAATATTCCAAACTTAATCTTCATCAGTTAAATGGCATGATTCACAAAGTGGCCTCCTCTATCACTAGTGTGAACCCTAGTTTCATACCTACACAAACAGAACAAACAAACATGTTATTAGATCAATATGCAAGATTAAAACAAGGATTCCCCATGAAATCCATTTACAAAGATTAAACTAGGAAAATGAAGAAAAAAATATGAAAGACAAGTAAAATCCTAATTAATCATGCAAACTCTTGAGCCCATGGGGGAATTGGTGCCAATTGGTATGTCGAAATTGGCCCTTTCCCAACTCCTTTGTAAGCTTTGTTGATGATTTGATCCACTTTGGTTGAATTCTTGCATAACCTAGCTAAGAACTTGATATAGAGAGATGAAAATAGCTATGCTTGAAGATGGATTTGAGTATAATAAGTTTACTCAAATTGTGGATGATAGAAGGAGAGGAAGAGTCTCTCATTTATAGATTTCCAAAATGGAAGAGAGAGTGAAATTGAGCAATGTGGGATCATTCAACATCCAATGGCCAAGTGTCATTTGTCAAGATGTGAATGGTTGAAGGTTGTGCACATTTTGGTCAATGTGCATGATAAATTCTATGAGATTCAAATTTTAAATTTGAATGTGACATGTTGGAGGGAGAAGGAAATGGAGTTAATGTCACTTGGCTCAATGCAAAGGACATGTAAGAGGAGTGAATGCCTTGTTGGAAGTACTCATCCACTTGGATTTTGAAGGAATATTCCTCCTTTATTCCATGTTGAGAGAAAATAGGCAATTAAATAAATCAAAGTAATTGATTTATTGTGCAAGTTGCATTCTCTAGAGGATTTTAGTGATTGAGGTTAGCATTGATCAATATTTGATTAATTAAGAGGGGGATTAGGTGATTTGACAATTTTGACTTAGATTGAGAGAGATTTAATTAAATAAAGGGATTTGATTTATTTAATAAAAAAGGAATGATGATGTTAGATTAAATAGAACAAGGTTTAATTTATTCCATTTAATATGATGACTTTAGGGATTAATTAAATAACATGTATTATTTAATTAAACATAGATATAAAGTTAATTAAATTAAATTGATTAATTTAATCAATAGGGAAGAATGATTTAATTAGATAAATAATGATTTATTTAATTAAAAGTGATGACAAGCCGAGAAGGTGATTCAGTATGAAACGATGTTAATGATTAGGATCAGGTGTGTTAGATTGAATTGTATATTTTCCATGTCTACATTTTGCCCCTCTTTGAAGCAATGTACTTGTTGCATTGATTCAAAGAATAAACTGCTATGCTCAAAGTTTAAAAAATTTCTTAATTTTCGAATGCCCCACTGTTGCCCTAGCGAAAAGATTATGCTGATATATTTCCCCCTCGAGAGATCGAGCATAAATGTTTGATTTTTCAATCGATATCACAATAAGATGCGAGAGGAGTGGTTCTATTGATTAGAGGATGAAAGATAATTCTTTAGAAAGATCAGATATTTGGCATAGACAATTTTGATGATGTATAGACAGTCATCGGCCATGGATAGCCTCGTGTATATTTTGATACAACACACCAATTTTTAGATAGAAAATTTTAGTAAAGATAGAAGAATAAGAAGAATAAAATGGATGGAAGGAGGATCCACACAAGTTCACATTATTAACGATGATGATGATGATTTTCTTACCAGGAGTTGGGATTTTCAAAGGGCTAATTACGTTATGTTTGATAACACATGTAGGTATGATGCATCAAGGTATAAAGAACCAGAATAACATTATACCTAGTGTGATGGACTTTGACTCGAAAATCAGATAGGAGTATTCTTGTTCACACTTGACATATGAAAACCCTGCTAGCACGGACCTAACAAAGCAAGTATTCGTCAAATTATTTTACAAGAACACCCAACAAGCATAGTAGATAAAAAAAGATAATGATCGTTCCCCCATTCCTTTCTCTCTAAACCTATTTTGATTAGGCATCATTGAGAGGTCCTTGGAATGAGTGCAAAATAAGATAATTCATAAAGACCAAATAAAGTAAACAAACAAGCTAATGTTCTTCATACCGCTAGTCAAGGCTAAACTACTGCAAGATACCTGATGCTTATATCCATCGTGGGAAGGATTCATCCTAGGACATGTTGTGATCAGGGTTTTGGATGGACTGATTGGGTGATAAGCTATTGATACTCCAAGTTGACCAACTTGCTTGCTTACTGACCTTGACTTGAGACTTTTGACGATTAGGGTGTTCACTTTGGAACCTGTTAGACTTGCTTTTGAATGAATCACCAAAGGATGAAAGTGATGATTGATTTATTATTGCGTGTGAGAGCGAGATGAGACAGGCGCACCATTTTGGATTTTTCAGATATTTTGAGGTTGTTTTTGGATTTTGAGATATTTCAAAAAAATTTGGTATTTTCAAGATTTTTGAATGTTTTTGGATTTTGTGTCTTGGGAGCTAATCAAGGATTAGCCTTGCCTACATTTAAGCTCAAAGACAACGTAGTTTGGACTATAACAGACTCGATGATGAGATAGATGGGAAAATAAATTATCATTGCGATGGATGCCTAAAGGATGGACCTAAAATGTTTCAAGGGATGATCAAAGATCAACCTTGCCTACGTTCAAACTCAAAGACAATGTAGTTTGGCAAAATGACTCTGTTTTTTTATTTTTCAGACTTTTCAACATGTTTTTGATTTTTGATTTTCTGATGTTTTTGATTTTTTGATGACTTTTTGAATGTTTTTTATTTTCGCATGATTTTGATTATTTGGATATGGATATGTGATGATATCAGTGCTTTGTTTTGGGATTTTGTTGAAAACCAAGCTAGGAATGATTGATCGGATTGATGGATTGGTAGTTTGACTAAGTGTGTTAAGTCAAACAAAAGTGATAATGCACTTGTAAACTCTAGGAAGTTGTGTTATCCTAGAGTAAACTTGTACATAAGAGGATGGTTTGACTAAGTGTGTTAATTCAAACAAGGTGATAATGGATTGGATAATTTGACTAAGTGTGTTAAGTCAAATAAGATGATAATGCACTTGTAAACTCTAGGAAGTTGTGTTATCCTAGAGTAAATTCATACATAAGAGGGCAGTTTGACTAAGTGTGTTAAGTCAAACCAGGTGATAATTGATTGGATTCGATTGATCAAGATTGATGAAGCTTGATTTGGAACAAAATTGTTTTGATGATTTGATGTGACGTTGAAGTGCAAGTTAGATGCAATTGATATTGATTGTTTAGAATGATGTTTGACGAAAGATAAAGTTTGATAAGGAATGTCATTTTGTCAAAATATTCCATGGGCTAGTAATTTGGATTTGTGCTCACAAATTCTTTGACCAATTTGATTTTTCATTTTCCAATGTTCGAATCACCATATAAGTTGGAGGATATAGTTCAAATTTATTCCCGAAACAAGATGTAAATATTTGCTCCCAATGTCTAGTAATGTTTGAAAGGCCATGGGTAGATTCTTGAATAAATGGATGGATAGATACAATAAGCATGCAAAAGATGCCAAGGATTATCTTGCGACAAGATAAGGTGTTCGAATAGAGGATGCTCGTTCAGATAGTGCTTCATGGCTCAGATAACGTTGGGTAGGATAAGATCAATGAAAATGACCCATGTCAAGATGTTTACCATAAGCAAGTGTAAAGTGTGCACCAAAATTTTCCAAGATCAAGATAACTTGGAGTATAGATGTAGATGGATAAAAATGGATTGGATAAATGGTTCATGGATGAATGGATTTATTATGGATGGAATGTTGGCTTTATTATGGATGGGATGAGATGCTTTCTCTTGAAATGGTGCATGCAGATGCTTAATTCTACACATGACTCCTATTTGCTAGGTTTTCATCATGGTACCTGTCCAAAGCACCACCGAAGTGGTTTTCACTAGAGGACAATTTTTTTCTTTACTATTTTCAATCCTTTTTTCTGATTTTTTATTTTTTTTGGATTTTTGTATTTTTTCTGAAAGATTTTAAGCTCATGTTGAATCATCTGGTGATCCTGATGTAGATTTTTTTTTCATAATGTGCCATTGATATCCCACTTGAACAAGTTGCTTTGCCAAGACACGTGCACTTGAAAACAACTTTTGAGATTCTTGATCTGTTTTGTTGATACCGAAGTTAACTCTATCTTTGTGCGCACATCACGATAGAGTGCCTTCTGAATCCTTATGATGAAGGGTCGTTGCCAACACATGGTCAATGAAAGAATTGGATATCATGTGTGGAGGCGTGGATGGTGGAGTGTGCTTAGGAATAATAGATGGATTGGTCAATAGTTTGGAACCTTTGACTCTCCAAACATGGGAAGATGAGCAACGATGGGTGGATATGGAAGTGTGCATAGAATTAGGACCAAATGCTTGATACACTTTGTATGTTGCTTGAGAAGCATGTTTTTTCCTCTATGGACATCTTTGATGGATACTTTTCCCATCTTTATTTTTCCCCATAGTTTTTTTGACTAATGGAGTATGATAGGGATCATCTTTCTTTTTTCTTTTTGGTATCCACTTGTATTTGATTTGTCCTTCATGCTTCTTAGCTTCTTTTTCTTTGATAACATTTTTCATGCTTTGACTAAAATATCCCTTTTGATGTTGGTCCCAATTCGTGGATGGGGTGATGGGTGGATGAAGATTCATGACGTGGTTGGTTGTAGTATTGGCATTGGTTTCAACATAAAGATTCTTCATGCTCCTTATATTGGCATTTGCTTGAGACAAAGTTGCCCCCAGTATTGAATAACCAAGACCTTGATGGTTAGGATTGCCAATAATTTGCACTGGTTTCAGGATACCTTGTTCATGTAGGCCTAATCCTCTACCTTGATAATTCATTTGTAGAAACATTTTGTTTGCAATAGGATATGATTTACCTTGGAAACAAGGTGCTAATCCTTCTTTGTTTTGTGGTGGATCTTCAAAAGTGACAGCTTCTTTATTGATGAGGTAGCTTTCCCTAAAAAAGGTAAGTGATCCAACTTTATAAGTGATAGGATCCTCCATATGTGGGATGACTTCCCGATTGATCTCTTTGGCTTGAGCTTGTGAAATATCATATTTTAATGCTTCTTCAAAAAGTGTTAATGATTCACTATCCACATAAAATTCTTCCTCTTGATTCATTTCACGGGATGTTTCTGATTCACGACTTTTGTAGGAGCCTTCTTCATGATCTATTTCTTCTAGGTGTCCACAAGATGTTTCTGACTCACAACTTCTGTAGAAGCCTTCTTCATGACCCATTTATCATATGTCTCTCAATTTCTCTATATCTTGATCATGTGAACAAATGTTAAGAGTAAGAGACTCTTGTTCCTTGGTAATGATATCAAGAGTATGAGACTCTTGTTTTGAATGAAGATCATCTACAAGTCCATTCAAAGAAATCATCTCATGGGTAGACGGAGGGGTATGTGCTATATGGATATGATCATCATTTGTGACATCTTGTATAGATAGGAGAGTGTCCATTATATCATTGCAGTAGTTTGGAGATACAAATTCTTGATCTCGAATGATTTCAGAGTTGCTTTCGACATGCTTTGGATCAAGTTCTTGACATGGGTCAATTTCAAAGGATAGATTGTCTACAAGGGGTTCTTGGACATCAGTATAAGGCATGGGAAGTGGCTCAATATCCTCTTAATCCTTGAGGATTCCTTCACTATTTGAAACCATGAGGTTGATGGATGTCAATATGTCTTGGGAAGGACCATTGTTAGACCTTGGTGATAGATGTTGATCATGCTTTGGAATACGTTCTTGTGATGGATCATGGATTATGTCAATAGGATCAAATAATTTCAATACATCTTGAAATAGATCTTTGTAGGAGAGATCTTTATCATGACTAAAAAATGTTTCTTGATGTATGTTGATTTGATCATTGGATGAGGTGAAAACATCTTCAAGGTGTTCATCGATGGATAGATCTTGGTCATTATTTTCAACAATTGTGGTGGGAATCTATTGCAAGCTCTGCTATGGGAGTAAGGCCTGTGTTTTCTACTGAGCCAACAATGCTTGTTGTTGGTCATGTTGCTGTTGTGCCAACAATGTTTTTTGTTGGGCTTGTTTTTGTGCTATTTGTTGATACACTTGTTGATGGGCTGCTTGCAATAGTGCTCGAAATTGTGCTTGTGCCTATCGATCTTGGTGTTGGGCTTGAGTTTGAGCCTATTCTTGTTGGGTTGCGTGTGTTTCTTGTGCAGCTTGTGTGGCTTGTGTAGCTTGAGCGGCTTGTGTAGCTTGTTGGTGTTAGAGCACCTTTTTATGAGCAGCTTGTCAAGCGGCTTGCAACATGATGGAGAATGAATTTTTCATGTTGTGTTTTGGTGGTGGTGGCGGTGGATTGGGAATGGTGTTGGTTGTTGGGGTTTCTTGGATGGTTTTCATCTGTTGTTGCGATATCAATGGAAAAATGGGAGGATTTGATATGATGTTTTGGTTTATGATTGGATTGTTGCTCAGATTTGATTGATTGATGGCTGGTAAAGGGGAAAGGCTCATGCCCTGATTGTTTGGTTGATAGATTTGTAAGTTTTGACTTTGATTTAAATCTACCAAAGGGAAAGGTGTTCCAAAATTTAGATTGGGGAAACTCACATTTGTTGTACCATTGAGGTTTGGAGGAGATAATGATCCCATGTATGGATTGTACAAATGCAAGTTTTGAAAATCAATTAGCATTGTAAGGCTTGGACAGTTTGGTTGAATTGGATTACTCATGATGTATGAGTCGAGTTTATATTCCATTCTCCTCTTGTAATTTGACTTTGCTAGCCTCTTAAGGGATTTAGGACCAATGGTGAGATGAAGGGTGAAAGGGGTGAATGATATGGGCGTTTGAACTTTTAGGAACTTTTGATCAATGCTAGACTTTAGGACTTGTTTTTATTCAATTTTGATTGCGGATAGTTTGACTAAGTGTGTTAAGTCAAACAAGGTGATAAAGCACTTGTAAACACTAGGAATTTATGTTATCCTAGAGTAAACTCATACACACGAGGATAATTTGGCTAGGTGTGTTAAGCCAAACAAGGTGATTTTTGATGATGAACTTGTAAACCCTAGGAAGTTGTGTTATCCTAGAGTAAACTCGTACACAAAAGGATAATTTGGCTAGGTGTGTTAAGCCAAAAAAGGTGATGTTGATTTTTCCTAAAAGTCTAGCATAAGTGATGTTTCCAAGGTTCCAAATTTTTTTAGGGAGATGGGATTTGATCGATGTTTGAGGAATGGGTGAAGTGTTTGACTTGATCCTTGATGACCCTACGAGGATCTGCTTACAAGACCAAGGTAGTGAAGAACATGTTTTTCCCTAAAAGTGGTTTAAACCAAAAGCCAATGTTGGCATGAAAACCCAATGACCCAAAAGAGACCAAGCACATGTGTTGTTCAATTGTCTTTTATCTTTCTTAGATTTGGTTCTTTTTACCACAAAAACTTTCTTGATAATTCTTCTCAAACTGAATGTCCAATGTCCTAATTTTCTTTCATCCCACAAAGTGCATTATGTGGAAATCAAGGCAAAGGTTTCCTAGTGTTGACTTTGGGAGAAAAAAATGATGATTAAACCTAAGTACTTAGAAACCTCTAAGGATATAATCCCTAGGGAAAGCAAGAGCACTTAGATTCGTCAACGGATATTTGTTTCCTCATAGGGTTTGAAATTTCAAAGCTTTTGGGAATGTTTGTTTCTCAATGTTTTAGAACCAAGCAAGGTGTTTTGATTTCAATAACATGCACAACCCTAGGATGAAAAGATAGTATTTGTTGGATTCCCACTTGAATAAATTCAGCTATGCGTATTCAATGCAGATAATTAGATTCTTGATTACACAGGCTCCCCCTTACAGTGCACTCACATCTTGGCTATAATAGAACTGCATGTATAACATGGGGCGGCTTCAAAGGACATGACCTTTTGCACCAACAAATAGATAGGATTTGGCCTTTTCTAAACAAGAGGTTTTAATTCGGGCATTCCGTTCGCGGGGGACTATCCATGCGGTGAGAGACCATTGTTTCCCTTCTCATCGGAATAATCCTCATGATTCTTGAACTTTCCTCAAGAATCCACACTTATATACCGGTTGGAAGTTGCTTGGCCTTAAGCGTGTTCCCGGTTGGGTTGTTCCCTTGGGTGAGTAATTTTTCCCACAAGGTAGGCCCTCTAAGATAAACAATAGCAATCTAACATATCCTGTAGTTCAATCAACGTTCGTTGAAAAAAAAAGGGAGAACACTCGCAATATACCGTGCTCACACTCGCATGTTTGGTTCATTTTTAACTCCAAAAAATGAAATGGGGAAGCAATTATTTTATGCAATTTAAGATCACCAAAAGAACTTTTGATTCTCAAGATCATCGTGAGGTGTGAGAGAAGCGCATACACCTTTTTGACAATATTAACTTGAATAAATAATTACAAAACAAAATAGCATTTGTTCATTTTAACCCCTCAAAGCAAAATGAATTCTTTTTAAAACACCAATTCAAGTGTGGAAGTTGCCTTGTTCAATTTTTAAACCTTAAACCAAATCTAGTAGATTGTTTCTAAGGTTCTTTTTAAGCCTTTTGTTGCAAAATTGAAAGAAAATTTGTAGTCTTCTTTTTAGAGCCCAAAAGAAAATTAGTGTTTCCTAAAGCATAAAGTAAACAAATCCTTAGAAAGGGATTATAAGTTCTCCCAAAGTGTTTAAAAACACTTGTTACAATCATGTGAGAATTTTTTTCTTTCATTTCCATGCTCCATGATCCTTTAAAACCTACAATACAAGCTCCAATTGTTAGATGAAACCAAGAAACAAGAAGATATGTGGGTTAGATAAATTATTAAGCATATAAACCCTAAAATTTAGACTAAGTTTCATGGTGTTTTGACATAAGGTGAAAGTTTGAAACATTTAACTCTATGAAAGTTGATAAAAACCTACACCATTGGATACCTTATGAAATTATACCCCATTTAAAAAAAAAAAAAGCTCTGAAAAAGACCAAAAAATGACCAAGATACGGCCATTTTAAGTTTGCGTAAAAAAACAAGAAATCAAAGGCGGCGACGCTATTTGGAGCGGCGTTGTTTGCAAATGTGGCGCTATTTGGAGCGGCGTTGTTTGCAAATGTGTCGCTATTTGGAGCGGCGTTGTTTGCAAATGCGGTGTTGTTTGAGTTTCAAGCGGCACTCTGGTGAAGTTAGCGGCTCTGTTTGGAAAAACAGAGACCGCAAATGTGACACAATTCCTTCCAGCAGCTCTATTTGACTTCCAACAGCTCTGTTTGACTTCCAGTGGCGTTGTTTGACCTGGAAAGACAAAAACCATAAAAAACAATGAAATTTAATCAAAAAACGTGTTAATTTCTTCAAATTTTCCCTCCTTCTAGTGCCAAAATGCGAACCCTAGTTTCATACCTACACAAACACAACAAACAAACATGTTATTAGATCAATATGTAAGATTAAAACAAAGATTCCCCATGAAATCCATTTACAAAGATTAAACTAGGAAAATGAAGAACAAAATATGAAAGACAAGTAAAATCCTAATTAATCATGCAAACTCTTGATCCCATGGGGGAATTGGTGCCAATTGGTATGTCAAAATTGGCCCTTTCCCAACTCCTTTGTAAACTTTGTTGATGATTTGATCCACTTTGGTTGAATTCCTGCATAACCTAGCTAAGAACTTGATATAGAGAGATGAAAATGGCTATGCTTGAAGATGGATTTGAGTATAATAAGTTTACTCAAATTTTGGATGATAGAATGAGAGGAAGAGTCTCTCATTTATAGATTTCCTAAATGGAAGAGAGAGTGAAATTGAACAATCTGGGATCATTCAACATCCAATGGTCAAGTGTCATTTGTCAAGATGTGAATGGTTGAAGGTTGTGCACATTTTGGTCAATGTGCATGATAAATTCTATGAGATTCAAATTTTAAATTTGAATGTGACATGTTGGAGGGAGAAGGAAATTGAGTTAATGTCACTTGGCTCAATGCAAAGGACATGTAAGAGGAGTGAATGCCTTGTTGGAAGTACTCATCCACTTGGATTTTGAATTCAAATTTTGAAGGAATATTCCTCCTTTATTCCATGTTGAGAGAAAATAGGCAATTAAATAAATCAAAGTAATTGATTTATTGTGCAAGTTGTATTCTCTAGAGGATTTTAGTGATTGAGATTAGCATTAATCAGGATTTGATTAATTAAGAGGGGGATTAAGTGATTTGACAATTTTGACTTAGATTGAGAGAGATTTAATTAAATAAAGGGATTTGATTTATTTAATCAAAAAGGAATGATGATGTTAGATTAAATAGAACAAGGTTTAATTTATTCCATTTAATATGATGACTTTAGAGATTAATTAAATAAAATGTATTATTTAATTAAACATAGATATAAGGTTAATTAAATTAAATTGATTAATTTAATCAATAGGGAAGAATGATTTAATTAGATAAATAATGATTCATTTAATTAAAGGTGATGACAAGCTGAGAAGGTGATTCAGTATGAAACGATGTTAGTGATTAGGACCAAGTGTGTTAGATTGAATTCTATATTTTCCATGTCTACAACTAGTGATCTAAATGTGGATACCATATCTAGTGATAATTTGTTCATAGATAAATCTAGCAATATTGAGTGTTTTATTATCTAGTAGTACTTTGGCTTCTACCCATTTGGTTAGGTACTTAATGGCCACAACAATATATCTACACTTTTACAATTGGATAACCTTGAGGGGCCAATGAAAAAAAATCCCCACCTCTCAAAGAGTTATTGGATTATGATGGCAAGAGTGGAATATAATCTCTTTTCAATGGCTTTCCTACCCTCTATTAGGTGTCACATCCAACTACCCATTCTCATGTGTTTGTATGTAGTGTCGATCACTGTAGGCCATCCAAATGGAATTTTTTGGCTATAGCATTTTGTCCCATATGGCCTCCTACCAATCCATCATGTGCTTCTTCTAATACACCTTTTATTTATTCTTGTATGACACATCATTTGAGAATGTGATCAAATCCCATTTTGTAAAGGAGATCATTGATGAGTTAAAATATTTTTCTTTTTAGGGCTATCTTCCTCCTTTCCCCTGGTGGTATGTCCTTTGAAAATGTTGATTTAGAAAGGTATTCTCCAATGTGCTCATACTAGGAAGAAAGTGCAACTATCTGAAATAAGTGAGCATTCAAAAAATCTTCATTCACACCTTCCAGTGGTTCACCTAACTTTTTTCTTGACAATCGGTCTATTATGATATGACTCTTCCCTAGTCATACGATGAGGGTGAATGTCAATTCTTGTAGTAGTAGCAACCATCTTCTTACCTATCATTGAATAATTGGTTTGTTAACTAGGTACATTAGTTCCTAATGATCCACACAGAATGTGAAGGGTGTTGGCAGGAGGTAGTTTTAAAACTTCTATATGGAGTAAACCATTCCCAATGCTTCCCTTTCCATTGTACTATAATTATATTTGAACCTTGACAATAGTTGATTGATAAAGAAAACATGATGATCTATTCCTTGTGGTCCCACTTGTGCTAATGTTGCTCCAATCATGAAGTTTAATGCATCAACATGGATATGAAACTCCTTACTCCAATTTCGGTATGCTAGGATGGGAGAACTAATTAAGTATAACTTTAGTTTGTTCAATATGTTCTCCTAATTCTGTATTCATGTGAATATTTGGCCCTTCCTCATGAGAATGTCTAGTAGATAGGATAGTTGAACAAATTTCTTTATAAACAATTGATAATAACCTCCATGGCCCAAGAATGATTTAACTCTCGTGACATCCTTTGGTGCTTCCATTTATACAATTACCCTTATTTTATTTGAATCAATATTTAATCTCACTTTACAAACTATGTGTCCAATTAATTTACCTTGCAATACCATGAATTGACATTTCTTGGCATTCACAACCAACTGTGTAGATCTGCATTGTTCCATACATTCAGCAAGATCCTTCAGGTGAGTTTCCTAGTCATTTTATATTCATCAATCATTGAGGAATGTTTTAAATTCTCCACCAACATCTTGTCAAAGATGTGGAGAATTATTCTCTAGAAAGTAGCCTGAGCATTGCATAGTCTGAACGACATTTGATTATATGCATACACTCCATCCTCTACTATAAATGTGTTTTTTAATTTTTCTTTCACTGCTATACTTACTTGATTATACCCACAAAATATATCCATAAAGGAGTAGATTTCATGACACACAACTTCCTCAAGGATTTAATGAATGAAAGGTCCAATCAGAAACAGATCTTTGATAGTAACTACGTTGAGGATTTTGAAGTCTACACTTATCCAGATTTGTTCAAATTGTTTAATCTCCTTGTTGTTGGTTCCTCATTCTTTATTACCTTGTGTTATTCAAATTTATGATTCAGTGTATTTTCTAGTTTGGAAACTCCTTCCTTTTACTCCTCATATACTCAAAAGGAAAAATTAGGCTTGTTTTTTCCTGACTATTTTCTTCCTCTTCTCTAATTTCTTCAAATGATTTGATCATATTACAATCTTGTTGGATTATTTCATAATCTTCTAGTTTCTAGTGAAACATTCTTCTTAAGGAACTATTTTCATCTTCTAAACAATGTTGGAGGTCAAGCCCTTCACTCTACTCCATGAAACCTCTCTTCTTCTGCCAATGTTTCCCCTCCATTTGACTCTGAGTCAAAGGAAGTGACCTCCTTGCTCACTGCTTGATTTCTCAAATATATGATGTATTTCCTTCCTTTATTTTCTATTGATGGGTTATTGGTGTATTCTTCTTCCAATTATGGTTAGAATTGGTTGCTATCAACCATCCTCTACCCAATAGTGCATCATAAACTTTTTTCTCTAAAGAAATTACCATGATGTTCAACAGGAATTGTTGAGTCCTGACTGTTAGCTTTTGTGCCATTTATATTCCCAGTGGTTTGATCCCATGCTGATCTACTCCTACTAGTTGGAAGGTTGATGGCCAGAGGGTTTGTTTTCATAGGTATTTCCATGTACTTCTGGAAATAAATTTTACTCTAGATCCTCTATCAGTAATTGTATTTTTCAAAAATTTCCCCAAAATCTACATATGCATAATGCCCAGTTTCTTCCCCATGTTTATTGCTAATAGCATCAAATCAATGACTTTCTCATTGTGTGGTGGTGGTTCTATTATTATTTCTACACTTTTTTCTTTGTTGCTTGTACATTCATGTCTTTGATTTTGGTCATCCCCCACTGAATTGGTGATTTCCACTCTTAGTTTTGGCATACTCTATAAGAGATCTACCATTTCTCAAGTACAGTGGTTTGTAATACCTTCCTTGCAATATTTTTATCTGATTCTAGTTATGTATAGGTACCTTTTGTTCCATTGGAATTCCTTTGTTCATTCTCCATGGAATTTTCCACTTCTTCCTTTGCTTCTCAAAGCATTTATTTCTCTATGCAAGGGTTTGGACATGTAGCCTTCTTGGTTTGTGCTTAGGTGACGACCAAAACTATCTTATCCTGTCATTCAATGCCTATGATAATAATGTTTCCTTTTTGTTTTGGACAATCATTGTCTTCATGGTCACCTATTCCACACCACTTGCATAGCATTCTTACGTTGTTTTGATTACTTTGGCACTCTAGCCAAATACCTCCATTTATTGCATTTATGACATAGTATTGTGGGTCATCCTTTGGCATCGTACTAGATTTTGCTTCTCACACCACTATTATTTTTGAATTGGTTATTTTTCCCTCTCCTATTATAGTACCCACCATGTGATCATTATTGTTGTTTTTGTTCTAATTATGTGGTAGTGTATTCGATGGGGTAAATTATTCACCTTGTGTAAAGAGAACTTGTGTGCTTCTTATTTTTAAGTTGAATGAGCACTCCTCAATAGAATGTCCTAGAACTGGTCAGATATCACAAAACAATTTCTTAGGGAAGTTTATTTTAATATGACCCTCATTTTTACATTCAATGCACCATATCTCTCTATTTTCTTTGGTGGCTTCTTTTTCCGCCTTCAATTCCTTCATCATTCTCATCATATCCTTTCTCAAGGCTTGGACAGTCTTAGATTCATTATCATTACATTTTTTTGAACTCTAATATTCTTTTGTCTTTCTTTTTCCTTGAGAAGATATTGTATCCTCACTCTCTCTATCCATTTTAGGATTATAAACATTGGCAAAAGAGGAGGGTGGCACAACTTTCATATTTTTCCTTAGTGAAGGAATTATCCCTTCAATGAACCACCTCCTTTTTTAGTTTTTTCAACAGGTTAATTTTCTAATTTCACAAAAAGTTCTCTGAGCCTACAATTGTAAGATCTCACATTTTCATGCTTCCCTTGTTTTGTATTATAGATTTTTGTTATAATTTCATTGTCATCTCAAAGAAGTTTGAACTCTTCTTTGAATTCTTTTTTCAACAAGTCCCATGTAGCTTTAGAGGCTACTTCAAGATTTGTGTACCTTTATATTTCTATACACCTCAGGGTTGCTAGGAACACTCTTAACCAGTAGGTCATATCATCTTGTCTATTTCATATCCATATTATTTCACACATTTGACAGTGTCATACATGATCATCTAATTTATTATCTATGAATTTCAAGAGTTTTTTCCTCTCAATGTTCATACTTGCTAGGGGAGTCACCATTCTTCTTCCCTGATGTACCCTTTGTGTTTGGAACTTCGCTAGAGAGCTTTAATTTTTACATTATGGTGTCTCTCTTGCACTCTTTGCCACATAAGAATCATCTACTCATCCTTCCTTAATGTTCCTCATGCTCTAGTTGCTTTCAAGATCTTTTCTATGTTCCATTTTTCTTGTAGTTTTAAAGTCAAGTCATCTAATTCTTAGCTCTTCTATAAGTAACAACTCTTCAATACAACATATATTGTTCTCATACACTTCTATCAATAAGTCGATAGGCTCTCCTTCCCCTTCCTCTTCATTTGATGTTGATTGTACAAATTATTTCTCATCTTGGTTGACAAGATCCACCTATGCTTCATCAGGGAGTAGTAAATGCCTTGCTATTTCCTCTCACTCTCCCTTCGTGTATTCTCCTATCGTGAAAGTATTTTTTTCTCATCCTAACTATGCCTTCAGCTTATGGTTCATATTTTTCTCCTAGATGGGCTCAAAATTTCGGTCAAAAACCCTTTGATTTATTCAACTATTCCCTTTAGTCTTCTTCATTCTATTTGTTCCCTTATTCTCACCTGGACCTTCTAATTTTTTTCTTTAATGGTTCGTGACTGCTTTGTGATCTTTTCCCATTTTTATTCGGGTATAAGGGCATTAATTCCTGGAAGTGCATTGTTGTTTGGTGTCACATTCTTCTTCTTCTTCTTGATTTATTTCCTTGTATCATTTAGTATTTTCTAATGACATTGTTCTTGTTCTTTCTTTGCATAGAGATCTTGTAGAATGATAAAATATCACATGAAGTCTTGGTAGTCAGTTCAAGATATGTTCTACTTTGTTATTTACTTGCAATTTTTTCAAAATTACGTCCTGAGGGATTTGTCTCTTAATGCCTTCCCTTCGAATGTGCTCCTTGACAGACATGTCCCACAAATTTACAAGATATTGTGTGAGATAATATTTTATTTCTTCATTAAATTTTACTAATTATTCATGTGTGCAAAGTTTTTCACCTACCTTAAGATGCAAAACTAAATGAAATGCAAAAGAAAAAACACAAAACAAACACTTAGATTAGGCCTAGTTGAATTCAAACAAAAACACAAAGAAATGGAACCTTTAACCTTGGTTGAATTGATGGTTTGGTTGGCCCTTTGGATGCTTGAATGTGTGCTCCTTTGTTGGAAAAATGGCTCTAAATGGTTCTCAAAATAATGCTATGGAGATGAGGAATGCAATGGTGCAAATGGGTATTTGGATGGATGCAATATTGAGGCTCAAAATGCTACAACAATGATGATGGCTTGAAAATTGCTAAGTGTGAGAGTGTGATTGCTAAAGTGGATGATCAAAATGGAGACCTTTCCACCATTTTTAGGGGAAGTACCTCTAAGTGAATGGATGGCCAGGATTAAGCCATGGTGGAGAAGATCAAGGGCTAGGGTGAGTTCAGAACTCACAAGCCCTCACAAATGGACATGTGGTGGATGAGTTGGCAAAGAGGAGGTGATGTGGAGGTGACATGGAGGTACTTTTATGTACCTTGGAAAGGGACAAGATCTCCTCATAAAGGAGGTCCTTGTCCACATGTGGATTGAGAGGACATGTGAGGAATTAAAAATTCCTCACAAATCCTCATGGGGATGGGAGAAGGAATTTAAAATTCCTTAAAATGCATTGGAAGATTAAATGTAAATTAAAAATTCACATGGGGAAGGGGATTCCTTCTCCAAATAGAGAAATCATTTAATGTAAGTTGACCAAGGACACATGCCATAAATGGCATGAAGATTAGGTTAGCTTAAGTAGGTGATTAAGGTTGTGCAAATGTGAGATTAGGTAGTTTAATGAGCGATTAGAAGTGGGAGATTATGGAGGATGTGACATGAGGAGAGAGGAAAAGGTGAATTAAAAAATTGATTCAATTCACATGGGCTAATGACTAAATTAAATAAATTGGTCTATTTATTTAATTTAGAGATGAATGAGTTAAGGTATTTGATTGATTAATTAAGTACCTTAGGGGACATTAGGCTAAAGAAATATATTAATCAAATAAATAGTTATTTAATTAATATGATTTAAGGGTGCGGGATAGAGGAATATGAGAGTGAATTTGACCATATGGGGGTGGTCAAATTTAGGTGTCTGCATTTTTCCCCTCTTTGAGATATTGTTAGAATAATAGTGTTTCGAAGAAAAATAAAACACAGATGACTTGATAGAAGAAAAGAATGTTATATTATGCCCCAATATTGTAGGAGAATGGACAGGAAGGAAGGATGGAAAGACTAGGAATTCCATAAATGTGTGCAAAGTGTTTCACCTACCCTAAGATACAAAACTAAATGAAATGAAAAATGAAAAACACAAAACAAACACTTAGATTAGGCCTAGTTGAATTCAAAAGAAAAACACAAAGAAATGGAACCTTTTACCTTGTTTGAATTGTTGGTTTGGTTGGCCCTTTGGATGCTCAAATGTGTGCTCCTTTGTTGGAAAAATAGATCTAAATGGTGCTCAAAATAATGTTATGGAGATGAGGAATGCAATGGTGCAAATGGGTATTTGGATGGATGTGGAGAATCAAAATGCTGCAACAATGATGATGGCTTGAAAATTGCTAAGTGTGAGTGCTTGAGAGTGTGATTGCTAAAGTGGATGATCAAAATGGAGAACTTTCCACCATTTTTAGGGGAAGTGCCTCTAATCAAATGGATGGCCAGGATTAAGCCAGGGTCTAGAGAAGATCAAGGGCTAGGGTGAGTTCAGAACTCACAAGCCCTCACAAATGGACATGTGGCAGATGAGTTGGCAAAGGGGAGGTGATGTGGAGGTGACATGGAGGTAATTTTATGTACCTTGGAAAGGGACAAGATCTCCTCATAAAGGATGTCCTTGTCGACATGTGGCTTGAGAGGACATGTGATGATTTAAAAATTCCTCACAAATCCTCATGGGGATGGGAGAAGGAATTTAAAATTCCTTAATATGCATTGGAAGAGTAAATGTGAATTAAAAATTCACATGGGGAAGGGGATGCCTTCTCCAAATAGAGAAATAATTTAATGTAAGTTGGTTGAGGACACATGCCATAAATGGCATGAATATTAGGTTAGCTTAAGTAGGTGATTAAGGTTGTGCAAATGTGGGATTAGGCAGGTTAATGAGAGATTAGAAGCAAGTGGGAGATTATGGAGGATGTGACCCTAATGATGATTAGGGGTGTGAACATCCCAATCATAGATTAATTAGATTAATTTGGATTAAAGAGGATTATGGAGGATGTGACATGAGGAGAGAGGAAAAGGTGAATTAAAAAATTGATTCAATTCACATGGGCTAATGACTAAATTAAATAAATTGGTCTATTTATTTAATTTAGAGATGAATGAGGTAAGGTATTTGATTGATTAGTCAAATACCTTAGGGGGCATTAGGCTGAAGAAAGATATTAATCAAATGAATAGTTATTTAATTAATATGATTTAAGGTTGTGGGATAGAGGAATATGAGGGTGAATTTAACCATATGGGGGTGGCCAAATTCAGGTGTCTACAATTTCAATGGTTGCCCCATTTATATTGTCATTCTTCCTGACCTCACTTCATACTCTATCAAAATTCTTGTAGGAAATAACACTGAATGTATACTTCTTAATTCTACTTGATTGAATATCACCAAGTAAATAGTATAATAAATTTCAAAAACTATAAGAATTTGTAACAACGATTACATAAAGATTTCTTCATATATTTTACTCAATGTGAGTGTATACAAAATTAGTTCAGGAAAATTCCATACATGCAGTCATATTTCCTTGTTTACAATAAAAGTATTTAAAGTAGTGCAGATGGTTGCTGAGAACTACCAACCACTTACAACTAAGAACTAATTATGATGACTAAAAAACAAAAGTAATAGAATTATTTTTCTAACTATAGAGAGGGAGAGATACAGAGGGAGAGGAGAGAGGGATAGAAAGGGAAATATGGAAGTAGAGAGGAAGATACAAAGGGAGAAATAGAGATAGAAAGAGGGAGAGGGAGAGACAAAGAGAGGGGGAAAGAATGAGAAAGGGAGAGAATGAGAGATGAAGATATATAGAGATAAATATAAAAATAGGAAGTGATATATAGAGAGAGGTGGAGAGAGAGAGGTATAGGGGAAGAGAGATATGGGGAGATAAGGAGATAGAGATAAAGAGAGGGAAATATAGAAGAAAAAATATGAAAATAGAGATAGGGGAGAGAGATAGAGAGGCAAATAGAGATACAAATATAGAGGTATAAGAAGAGGGGGAGAGAGAGGGAGAGAGGGATGGATAGAGAGATTAATGTAGAGATAGAGAGGGAGAGAGGAAAATTGAGATGAAGATGGAGATGGAGAGATAAATATATGGAGAGGGAGAGAGAGGGAGAGATGGAAGGAGAGATGAAGAGGGAGAGGGAGAAATAGAGATAGAAAGAGGGAGGGAGGGAGGGAGATGGATGAAGAGATATAAAGATAAAGATAGAGATAGGAAGTGATATAGAGAGAGAGGTAGAGAGGGAGAGAAATAGGGGTAGAGAGATATGGAGAGATAAGGATATAAAGATAAAGAGAGGGAGAGATAGAAGGATAAATATGGAGAGATAGAGATAAGAGTAGAGAGATAGAGAGGAAAATAGAGATATAGATATATAGAGGTATAGGAAGAGGAAAGGGGGAGAGGGATGGATAGAGAAAGGGAGAGGTATGTAGAGATAGAGAGGGAGAGAGAAATATAGAGATAGAAAGGGAGACGAAGATGGAGAGGGAGAGAGAGAGAGAGATAAAGAAAGATAGAAGAGGGATAAAGATAAGTGGTGAGATAAATATATAGAGAGAGAAGAGAGGGAGAGATGGAAGGAGATAGGAGAAGGGGGAGGAAGAAATAGACATAGAAAGAGGGAGATGTTGGTAGTTGAGCCTAATTATCCTCTTTTTTGTTTCAACCATGTTTGGATCCTAGTTCTTGATGAGGAGGTATGGGGTCCTTTCCCCCACTATGTTTCCCTAGATTCAAGGGGAGGCAGTGAAAGATTCTAGAGCTCCCTTGGTGAGGGTTCAAGAGTAACATCCTCAAAGAGAATTAAAAAATACTTGTAAAATAGAATAATAATTATTTAATGTGAAAGAGCATTGCATGACTAAGAGAGGGGACTGTGAGAGAGTGAAGAGGAGGTTGCAATGGATGTGATGCAAGTTTTTATATAGATGAAGTGATATTTTTTCTTCTAAAAAATGTGATTGTGTTATAACCCTTCCTAAAATATAAGTGATACATAGAGATAAATATACAAAATAGTCTAAATTACATGATTTTAAACTATTTTTATCTTTTCCAAAATATGGGCACATTTTAGAAAACATAAGAAATATTCTAAAATCATGTGATTTAGACTATTTTTTATTTTTCTCATAACACTAGCATATTATAACATGCTTGAATTATAAATTTCATTGGAAACTACCAACCCTTAGTGTTGTATTTTCCTTTGGCATCCAACCCAAATGGTTGGACTTGCATATCAACATCCAAAGACTTATTTTTTACAAAATATAGAAAAATACCTAAATGTCAAGTGTGCTCTCAATCAAGTTTGCACATCATTCAATGTTGATTTAAAAAATATCACAATAACATCGAGCTCTCTCTTAGCTTTCTAACCATATAATTTTTTCTACATTTCAATTATGTTACGGTTTGATCTTTAATTTCTTTTGTTAGTGTCTTCTTTTTTTGTCGAAAGCTTGTGTAAAGTATTTTTATTTGTTCATCAAAATTTGAAACAAATTGCATTTTTAGAATCTAGACTCCATTCTATACACTTCAAAAAAAATATTTTCAATTAGTTTCCAAAAAATTTAGAGAGGAGCATGGTTAATTTTTTTATTTTTCAAGATGTGTCCAATTTGAAAAATAGTAAAAAATATCATTAAAATTATCAAAAAAATTAGTAAAAAATTACATGGTGTTAGCTAATTTTTCACTAAAGCAATTTTTGAAATACTAAAAAAAAATAGCATTTTAGGGGGAGCACAACAAACACTACGTTATGATTTTTTGACAAAATCATGAACAATTTGTGTGCTCCCCCTATTTGAACCCCTTAATCTCCACCATTTAAAAAATAATAATAATTTAGAAAGTATATTCAAAGAACTACAACTCTTGTTCTTGTTGTGTCTTCAAATTTTGAGCATAACTATCTTCATTTTCTCATTCAAGATCAAGTTTTCTTGATTTTAAAAAGGTGGCTACTTAAGACACCCTTTAGATCCTCCATTTCTATGCACTTACCTAAGAATCAACCTAGATTCAGATTTAGGAATAATATCAAATAATAAAATTAATGATGTAATTAATTTAATAATTAAATAAAATAATGCATGGGTACAAATTTATATGTTTGATGATATCACTATTGCATCCATTAGAAATCAATTTTCTTTGGCATTAGAAAATAAGAGCATGTTGAATTCTTGTCGTTGTTTTGAAAACATAACCATAAAAATTTTATGGTCACTTTGGCAAGCACAAAAGTGATCTCTACAAGTAGGGATCTAACCCTATGTATGGAATTGAATCTCAATCCTTCGATCTACATTGACTAAACTCTTATGACTAAAATTCACTCACCTTGGTCCTTGTTATCTAAACCTATAGAACAATGTTTGCAAACAATGTTAGATAACTTGCTAAGTGAAGGCCATGTTCTCCTCAACCAATCCCTTGGATGGACTAATTAAATGACAAGGAATCAAGATTGAGGATAACAAGCAAGTATACAATATGATTCTAAGGTGATGATGCAATGTTTATGTAACAATGCTTGTTCTTTTGAAATTAAATGCTAGATGTACCCAATAGATTTAAGATCTCCTTCAAATGAATCAAGGTTAGTAGTTAAATACACCACTCCAACATGTAATTTGAAATAGTTTGCATTTTAGTCAGCTCATAATGGTCAATTAAATACAACATGAAGGTTTGAAATTCTAGCTTTGAAATTACTTAGATCACTTTTGTAACATTCCCAAAGTTTACCCTATTGATTTCACCTAAGTTTTAACTCAAAATGTGAAAAGATCAAGTTCACAAATACATAGAAATAAAATTTTCCTTTTTCAATAACACATTGCATATTTGAAATAAACCCATTCAAAGTTATATTGCATGAATAAAGTAACATTACATAATCTAAAATAATAAATTCATCTTTCATATATACATTTACAAATAGATGCAAGATCATCATTACAAATCATAGCTTACAAGAGCTTCATGGTACAAGATCATATTGGTTAGGTCAAGTCCACAATTGGAACACATATATTCATCTACTTCAGTTTCTCACAAGTCTCGACTTCCAATTGCATGAGGGAGAGCATCACCCAAGTGCTTTTTCACCAACCATGGACTTAATGCGGTCCCCCGCACATCTTCCTAATTGATAAGATGGCCCTACCCTTCAACAAAAAGATTGGTATGGAAACATCCTAATATAGTGCCTACCTAAGCATGGTATTGTTTCTTACATAACTAGCATTGCTATACATTGGATACCCACCTAACATGCATGCCACCCCCTACTAGCTATGAAATCCTATCTCACATTGAACCGAAAAAGTGTAGGCAGTGGCAACAACACTTACTTTGGCCAAAGTTTTATCATATATGTATATAATCTCTCAATACTTCGAGCGGTGTCGTATGTTCACCCATCCCTTTTCTTGAGTTGGAAACTCTATTGACCATACATAACTCTTGCCTAGGTTTGACCTCAAATAATAAACAAGATTTCATTCCATAAAGTGATGACACATTTAAGTTGATCTAACTAATCAAAATAGGTTAATCCCAACATTTGGTTTATCCTAACCTAAGGAATAAATTGACTTCCTAGTTCCAAGGAAACATGTTCATAACCACTCAAAGATAAACTACCAACATGGGTTTACTCAACATCATATCCTAACAATGATGACATAACACTTTTAACATGATATCAATCCCTTTGCATTACTAGTTCATCATAATTCATGTAAGCATATATGTAACATACAATAACCTAGGTATCATAATTATACCTTCTAGATAGTTTCACATAATTGCGCCATACAATCATGATAATAATAATAGCCATATATGTGCCATTCTAATAAGATACCTCAATAACTTATATTCAATCTAGCTATATGCATAAGCTCTATTCGAAAACTATAATAACAAACAATAATTTGCATGGTGCAAGCACTTGCAATCAATGACAAACATAGTTTCAAAATAGAAAAGAGTAATGGATAAGGATAACTAAGCATGCTTGAAAAATATAACTTCCACGAAAAATCTACAACTCTAGCTCAATGCCAAAAAATCAGCTTGTTGACTTCTTGAACACAACCTATCTCCAATCTAACCAATCAATCTAACTCTCAAATCACAATAATTTTCTCTCACTCACAATGATATTTCTCCTCTAAACTCACAAAGAATTTCTCTCAACCTCTCACAATGCTCTCATAGAAATAACTCATCAAAAGAACAATAGATGAACAATAATGTGCAATCACAGTGATAATGAACACAATGGACAACAACAATAATCACCCATGAACAACCAAATAAGAAACCATAGACCCCTATTTATATAATATAAGAGAGTGACTCAAAACTGAAGGATAGATATGAAATTTTCCACCTTTCCTTTACATTCCAGCAGTGGAGTTGTTGGTGGAAAAGTTAGCAACTTTATCTCTCTAAAACTCTCATTAACCTCCCTCAGATTGCCATGACCCATTGACAATTTCTTCCCTTTGATATACTGTGAAAAACTCAACAAACTTCTCCCTTTTCATAGCGCACATGGTGCCCACATCATTCCCAGTTTATCGCTTATGTTGAGTTGTGGGATTTCTTAGCTTACATATGTTTGAAATACTCAGTCAAAGTTTCCATTCTTTGTTGTGCATGGGCATTACACAGTCCCATTTACATTCTCAAACCTATCGTGGCATTTTTCCATCCTTTCATCTTGTTCATGGTGCCTAAAATGGAGGTTATGGTTCACCCAACAGTCATGTTTCAAATGCAGTTCAAAACGAAAACAAACTTCTTTCTCACCACCTTACAAATTACGTGGCCTTTTGAATTATTCAGCTTGGTCATTGCCATATGCATGGCATTATATGCATTCTAATACTCAACATTTGTTTGATTATCCATCATGATAACATTAACTCTTATGTCACATTAATTCACGCTTGAGACTTCAGCTTTAAACACTCTTTATCCAACACATTATATATACGAGTGACATATTAATATAACATTACACATTCAAATATATATATATTATAATAATTTACTATTCTAATATATGTATTAATATATATTTATATATATTCATAATAATACATTTGTCAACTTTGACACATATTTATATGTTTATGTGTATATATATATATATATATATATATATATATATATATATATATATATATATTTGATGCGTAAGAGAGATTATATTAATATGCCAAAAAAATACATCACATCTGCTTAGCAGGGTTTGCAAGATTGAAAAATTACACTTCAAGCCCACATAGAAACTTTCCCCAATGGGGCCACATTTGGCCACCCAAAATTAGTAGACCCATAAACTACACAAAGGAAAACCCTAACACCCGATACTAACAATATTTAAATCAGGGCATAGCCCTCTACCAAACACCATGAGAGGAGATACCAACCTTATACATTTAGACTTGAAAAACTATTAAAACAAAATTGCAGACACACATCATCATACCCCAACTCCATACCCAGACCCCATAGACACCAGCTAGAAGCCATTCATTTTGGAAAATTGGTCAAATTCTACCACCCACTCGAAATTAATGACTGACTCCATCGATAACAACTTCTTCAGGAAATTGACCCCATAAGCAACAATTTGATGATGCCTAGTCAGTGCCATACCTTTAAGCTCAAGAAGTAGGGGATAAAATTTAATGACCTCGCCCGTCACCTTAACTAGCGGAAGATCGCGGGGCCGAGGTGTGCCCCAACCCAAAAGTGCTAACTTTATCACCTCGTCCAAGCCACCTAGGAGCTCGCTTTTGAAAATCTTGCAAACAATTAACTTTGCCTCAGCTTTGGGAGTCCTCACATCCAGTACCGATTCCATAAAATAGGAGATGATATGGGTGTTAACCCTAAACATCTCACGATTTGTTAGGAAGTCCTTACCCAGAATCATCTTGACAGTAACCATCGCATGAGGATCAATCCTCAGGATAATTTGCTTCAACCATTGGTTAGTAATATGCTTAAAATCCATCTACCACACCTTACAATCGAGTTGAATGGGAGTATCCTAACCAATGCTTACTACTGCCTCAGAAGAAACCTCCACAATGAATTTGGAGCGTTCCACCATGGCTGACACACAAAGCAAACCACAAAACAAGCCAAAGATAGGAAAAACTTTCCCAACTATTGCTTTATAATGAAACTCTTCAGCCAAGCTTTCCCAACTTACCACGCTATGCATATGCCATTGTGCTCTGCTAGATTTCCTTAACATCTCCCACCTATCCTAGATCGTGCAAAATGCATTGTCATTCCTTGCAAACTGGGAGATAGACCGTTCCAAACCCAAATCAATGGAGATGTAAGCATAATTACGTTGAGCTGCCAATTTTTGAGGCACGTAGTACCATTAAGGATTTTAATTATGAGCCTTCAAGCTAACCTGAAGGCATGAGCTAAGTATGAGGGCTCAATAATGAAACCTCTACCAAACACCAGCTCGAATCCAACACGAGTTGGTTATCCATGTCAACTGCCACACAATCCTCGACTACACAAAAAGGACTTTAAACAATGGCCAATCAAATTTAATTTATTTTTTGTCATATGCGGGTAGAGCATCGATAGTCGTAGTGTCTCCACATCCTTGTTGTGGAGAGATGCCCACCTAGCCACCCACTATCAACCTCCAATGTTAGATGTTCAATTCTTTCACTGCTACCCCATCTGCCCCCAAATTGGATAAGTGATCTGCTTCCGTATTACCTTCTCTAAGAATATGATTGAACATTGTCTACTCTAGATAGTTCATCTAATTCAAGGCTATTTCCAATTTAGCTCCCAGCTTCCAGTTTTGAACATTCCTCTTTCTTAAGGTGTTGATCACCAAAGAAGAGTCACCTTCGATTACAACTTTCCTTAGTCCAAGTCTGAAACATAATCCCAATCCTAGAATTAATGCTTGAAACTCAACAACATTGTTAGCTCCTTTAGGGAGAGGTGATTCCAATCTACCTAATGTGTGGCCCTCACAAGTTTTGATTATGCAGCCGGTATCGAAGACCCCAGGGTTGCCCCTGGATGCCCCGTCAAGATTAATTTGGCCCATCTCACCTTGCTTCTATCCATTGTCGTAGCCTCACCCCTATTTCCCATGAAGGAAGGAATATTCAAACCATTCCAACTCCTTCTTACCATTGCATCCCAAACTGTAAAGTTCACTTTCCTCGGATTAATCTCTTCCAATCTGGAATTGACCACTTCCACAATGCTGGCCTCAATTTTGCATTGCAATCTTAGTTCTGACAGCTCCTTATCCTGGAAGATACTATGGTTTTTCTCCTTCCATATCTCCCAAATGACTATTGAAGGACTTACAATCCAAAGACCACTGAACATTGCTTGTTTGTAATGGATTGGCCAACTCTTAAGCATCTCTAGCAAGCTGTCCAGAAATGTAGAGTACCAAAATAGTTTGGCACAAATCCAATTCCAACAATGCTACGTGTATTTTCAATTCAAGAATAAGTGGTCTCCTGTTTCCATCTCCATTTTGCACAAGGGCCACCTCGACAGCCCCTGATATCCCAACTTGGAAAACCTATCCACTATTAAGGCTCTTCCATGTGAGGTAGCCCAGGTGAAGATACCAACCTTTGGGAGGCAGATTTTATTCTAGCAAAGGTTAATCGACACGTTGGAGTTGAAAGCTCCCTCACTCACCAAGGTGTTGTTGAAGGGAGAAAAGGGGATAGTGCGGAATACCTCCCTAACACTAATACAACAGAGGAGAGGAGCAAAAGCAGGTTCTAAAGCTTCTTAAAAACTTCTGAGATGAATACATACAACATAAAAAATATAACAAAATAATAAACATTCATTGATTGACACAAGTATTTACGTGGGAAAACTTTTTCAGGTAAAAAACCCACCACACCAAGCAAAGACAATTTGTATTACAGTAATAAACAAAATACATACAAAGTTTAGTCTTCACTCTCTGATAATCAGCTCACACTAGCACTCAAGTTCACTCACTGTTACAATGCTCTCATGGAATACAATGAATTTCACTCTACTTGACTTAGCTTACAACTTACCAAGAACCGTCACCTTTTGGTTTACATATAAAATAACATAATCGACTATCAAGTCTTACATTTGGATTCAATATTCCAACCAATCCCATGACTTGATCCATGTTGTGTTTTCCATCCAAACAAGTAACCGATCTTCTCAGATTGCATCGGGTCACCCAAGCATTTATTTCATGCCTTAATCGATTTTGTCTCCAGCTAAAACTCGGCCTACAATAACTGCCTTTTACCTTTTCGGTCTTCTGCCAATCGAATGTTTGGAACTTGCCTTGTGTTGTCACCTTATTCGTTTGACGCTTTGACTTCGGGTCAAACTTTGTTCGAGTTCATACTGTCTCCACCACGCCACCACTTCGAGCTCTCATACCCACCGCAGCATGGCAGTGAGCCCACTCGACTCATTCTCAGCATTTCCCATGCTACCGCCAAGCTCTCCAAGTCTCCTTGTGGTGTGGCGGCGATGGCCAAGCAGACTGCAGGCGGTCGTATCGTGCTACCAGACCTTGACTGCCAGTTTTCCGCGGCAAGGCGGTGACCGCTCGCCTAGACCGCTAATGGTCAACCGTGCTACCACGGAGGCCACCGAGCCAACCCGAGGTAGAGCGGTGACGGCCCTGGCAAACTGCCAACTGTAAACTGTGCTACCGCGGAGGTCGCCAAGCCACCCCGCGATAGGGCAGTGACTACCTTGGCAGACTGCCAGCGGTCACATCGTGGCCACCGCGGTGAGGGAAGACACCGCACGTGGTAAGGCGGTGACGGCCAATCCTCTCACCGCGGTACCACCAAGGCATAAACAGACTGCCACGGTAAAGAGGTAAGGGAAAAAATGATGCATTTTTTGCCAAGTCTTTTCTGACAGAGGCACAAGACTGGAAGTTGAGACATAATTTTTCCAACAAGCTGACACTTGGCGAAGACTTCCAGCTTCCTCTACACTTCAAAAATTTTATCGACGATCATAGGCCCCAAGGCCCATCGATTCTGTGCACCATCTGAACTTGTTTGTTCTCACTAGATTCATTAATGCATCTACAACATTCTTCAAAGTGTTGACCTTTTCAAGACAGACCTTTCCATCTTCAACCATGTCCCTCACGAAGTGATATTGCACATCAATATGCTTTGTCCTGGCATGGAAAGTCGGGTTCTTTTCCAAACAGATGGCACTCTGACTGTCACAACAAATAGTAATATGCCTTGCATTAAAACCAATATCCGAACACAAATGACTCAGCCAAACTGCTTCCTTGCAGGCATGAGTGGCTGCCATGTACTCTGCCTCAGTAGTGGATAAAGCAACTACAGCTCATCGCTTGCTCATCCAACTGAATGCTCCACCATTTAACATGAATGTGTATCCACTGGTAGATCTCATGCTATCAATATCCCCTGCCCAATCATAATCAACATATCCACGAATGTTGAGTGTTCTCTATGATGCAACCAAACTGCCATGGTAACACAAGGCATACTCTGGAGTCCCCTTCAAATATTTGAACACTCTCTTCACAACATCCCAATGTGATCTTCCTGGATTTTCCATAAATCGGCTGAGAACTCCCACTGCTTGGGCAATGTCTGGTCTTGTACAGACCATCCCATACATTAAACTACCAATAGCACTTGCATATGACACCCTGGTCATGTCTTCCATCTCAGTAGAAGACTTTGGACAATCTTCAACAGATAATTTTGTTCCCTGCATAACTGGAACAACTAGCTACTTGCAGTCATCCATACCAAATCTCTCCAGAATCGTATTGACATACTTACTCTGACTTACCCAAAGATTTTTGCTTGTTCTATCCTTGGTTATCTCCATTCTTAGAATATACCTAACTACACCTAGATCTTTTATTTCAAACTTTGCAGATAGTGGAGATTTAAGATCAGAAATCATAGACTTGCTATTTCCTATGAACAACATATCGTCCACGTACAGTGTACTAACAAGCACACAATCATTTTTCAGATTTATAATAAACACAATGATTAGATTTTGATCTAAAAAATCCCATAGAAAATACAAACGTGTAAAATTTATGGTACCACATTCTAGGAGACTGCTTCAAACCATACAGAGATTTCTTTAACTTACAAACCAAATTTTGTTTACCTTTTTCAACAAAATGCTCAAGCTGGGACATATAAATTTCTTCTTCCATCTCACCATGGAGAAATGTTGTCTTCACATCCATCTACTCAATTTCTAAATCATACGCAGTTGCCAATGACAATAGAAATCTGATAGATGTCAGCTTTTCTACAGGGGAAAAAATATCTCCATAGTCAATTCCCTCAATTTGGGAAAATCCCTTTGCAACCAATCTTGCCTTGTACTTCTCAACATTGCCATCAAGACCAGTCTTCCTTTTGAATACCCACTTACAGCCAACAAGATTTTTCCCTTTAGGCAAAGGTACCAAAACCCAGGTTTCATTCTTCTTCAATGAATCCATTTCTTCATTCATGGCTTCCAGCCAAGAATTTGAATTAGACATGTCGATTGCTTCTTTTACAGTCCTAGGCTCATCAGTGCTAGTAATCAAGGCATAGGCACAGTTTGAATCTAACATTGAGAAACCATACCTTTTAGGTTGCCGCTTTTCTTCTGTAGATCTTCTTACTGGCTAAGGTTGTAGTTCTTCATCATCAGAACTTTCAGAGCTACTTGAACTCTCCTCAGTTTCAGGTACAACATGCAACTCTTCCTTTTCTAGAGTTTGAGGAATCTCAACTGCATCATTCTTCTTTTCTTTTTGATCTGTCTCGAGTTGTTGATCACTTACTGAAGGTTTCAGCTCACGAAATATTACGCTTTTGTTGTACATAACCTTCTCAGTAACAGGGTTCCAAAGCTTGTATCCCTTCACACCAACTTCATAGCCGATGAGGATACATTTAATAGCCTTGTTATCGAGCTTTGATCTTTTCTCATTTGGCACATATGCATATGCCTCACAGCCAAAGACACAGACATGTCTCAGAGAGGGCTTCTTACTAGACCATGCTTCCAAAGGTGTCTTATCAACAAGAGTAGAACAAGGAGAATGATTTACCATATAACATGTTGTAGCCACAACCTCAGCCCAGAACTTCTGCTCCAGACCAGCACTGCTTAGCATACTCCTTGCCTTTTCCATCAGTGTCTTGTTCAACCTTTCAGCAACTCCATTCTACTGTGGAGTATAAGGTGTTGTTTTATGCCTTTTAATTCCATGATTTGTGCAATACCTTTCAAAATCTGCAAAACAAAACTCACCGCCATTTTCTGTCCTCAAGCATTTAATTTCCTTCCAGTCTGATTCTCAACCAAAGTTTTAAATTCTTTAAACCGACTGAACACTTATGATTTACTTTTAAGAAAGTATACAAATTCCCTTCTCAAATAGTCATCAATAAAGAAACATAATATCTAGACTTCGATAACGAAGGAACATTAACTGGACCAAACACATCATAATGAACATAATCCAGTATACTAGAAGATTTATGAGAACTCGAGTAAAATGAAACACGGTGTTGTTTTCCATAGATACAGTGTTCGCAAAAATCGAACTCAAGGTTACAATCATCAAGCCCTTCTACAAGACTTTTATTCTTCAAGGTTCTTAAAGCTTTCTCTCCTATGTGACCAAGTCTATGATGCCATAGCATAGTCTTCTCTGCTGGGAGTTTTACCTCCAAAGCATTTGCAGCCAGAGAAGTGTCTTCACCTTTCTCTACAGGGGTTGGTTTACATGACTCTACAGAGGCATTGTTACATTGAATAGGATGTGCATCCAACTTATACAAAGTGCTAGTACAAACACCCTTAGCCAGCACCATTGCACCTCTAGCCATTTTACATCCTTTAGTTGAGAAAGAAACTTCTACACCAGCATCATTTAACTTACTAGCAGAAAGTAAATTTCAAGCCAAACCTGGTATATGCAGTACGCCACCAATACCTTTGACTCTCCCATCAGGAAATTGAATTCTAACTCTACCTCTGCCAATGATCTCCAACGTTGAATCACTTTCCAGGTACACCTTTCCACCATCATACTTCTCGTACTTGGAGAACCATTCTCTGTGAGACGTCATGTGAAAGGATGCACCCGAATCAACCAGGTAGACATCATCTGATGCCTGAGATGCCAAGGATGCAATGAAGGCATCTGTATCACTCTGAGAAGAGTCATTGTCTGAAGCATTCTTCTTCTTCTTCTCCTTACAATCCTTTCAGATATGACCAGGTTGCCCACAGTTCCAACATTTCACCTTGAACTTTTTACCAGGAGACTTTGATGTCCCTGCAGATTTGGATTTTGAATTCTTGTCTTTCTTCTTGCCTTTCTCCTTTGGTCTACCTCGAACAACAAGGGCCTCTTTGGCCATCTCAGAAGACTTCCTTCACATTTCTTCATACAAAAGCAAAGCAACCACGTCATCCATCTTGAATGCAGTTGTTGTGCTTCCAATAGCCATCACCAGATGATCCCAACTATCAGGTAATGAACACAACAGGAGCATGCAATGATCCTCCTCCTTAGTCTTTACACCTACAAATGCCAGATGAGTAACACTCATGTTAAACGAGTTCAGATGTTCTGCAACAGATGCACCTTCTTCCATCTTCAAGGAGTACAACTTCTTCCTCAGGAAACGCTTATTTACCAGAGACTTTCCCTGATAAATATCACCAAGCTTCTTCCATAATGAAGTTGCAGACTTCTCCTCATGGATGTTCAGGAGTACAAAATTGGCCAGACTCAGTCTAATTAGAACTCTTTCTTTTCTATCAACAAGGTCCCAATCCTCTTGCTTCATACTTTGTGGCATAGTTCCAAACACTACTACCTAGAGGTATCTATCCACAAACAAGTCTTCCATTTTGAGTTTCCATAACTCAAAGTTTCTGCCATTGAATTTTTCAATCTCTACTCTACCTGATGTACTCGCCATCTCAAACAAAAATAAGTTTGAACAATGCAAGACTCCCATTGGAACAATATTAGCACAAAAAATTGACCTTTCAATCAAGGATAACACAACTGACCAAGCTTTGTTACCACTTGAAGGGAGAAAAGGGGACAGTGTGGAATACCTCCCTAACACTAATACAACAGAGGAGAGGAGCAAAAGCAGGCTCTAAAGCTTCTTAAAAACATCTGAGATGAGTACATACAACATAAAAGAGATAACAGAATAATAAACATTCACTGATTGACACAAGTATTTACGTGGGAAAACCTTTTCAGGTAAAAAACCCACCACACCAAGCAAAGACAATTTGTATTGCAGTAATAAAAAAAATTACATACAAAGTTCAGTCTTCACTCTCTGATAATCAGCTCACAACAGCACTCAAGTTCACTCACTGTTACAATGCTCTCATGGCATACAATGAATTTCACTCTACTTGACTTAGCTTACAACTTACCAAGAACCGTCACCTTTTGGTTTACATATAAAATAATGTAATTGACTGTCAAGTCTTACATTTGCATTCAATATTCCAACCAATCCCATGACTTGATCCATGCTGCATTATCTGTCGAAACAAATAACCGATCTTCTCAGATTGCATCTGGCCACCTGTTATCACAGAATCAAGCAGTGCTCAATTCACGGATAACCCCCCTACGAAACTAGTCTGTTTCCTAGGACCGTGTGTTTCAAGCACGTAAAACGAGGCAAACTTGTTTTACGAGGTCTTTAATCTTACCTAGTCCGGGTAGGTGACGATAGGCTTGAGTTTCGAGTTTAGTGTTTGACTCCTTTCAAACCCAGGAGTTAGTCATTTTTTCTAAGTGTTTGGTGCTCAGGCAGTGATTTTCACCGTCATTGCACTTTTTTCACAAACTATTTTTGGTGCTCAAGCGGTGATTTTCACCACCGTTGCACTTAACAAAAGTTTTAAGTTTTGGTGCTCGGGCAGTAATTTTCACTGCCATTGCACCTAAGGTTTTATTGACTTGTTGGTGCTCGAGCGGTGATTTTCACCGCCCGAGCACCTAATTGCGAGTTAAGTCAAGTTCCCCTACCGCATTCAATGCATGCAACTTAAGTTGATTTTTAGGTTTTATTAACTCTCTTGTGAGTTGTTTCCTCACTTTCGCTAATCGCCTCATCTTCGCCACTTCGCTCCTATGCTTTTCCAAGAGCCTCCATTGAGATCAAACCTTGGTGTTGTCCTCCAACGTGTGGTTTTTCACTATCATATCTGCCATTGCTATCACAGGTATGTTCACGTTTTGTTTTCCTTTCGGTTGTTAGTTTTCTTTATTCTAGACTTGAATGTCTTCTTCATAAGCGTCAATCTTTGGTTTTCTCCTTCCATTATTCATGTCGCTTTGTCATTATCATTTCTTTTCGCTTCTCCCTTCGTGTCTTTCTCATTTCTTTTGCTGTCGTTTTTCCTCTTCACCTTTTGCACTATCGTGACGAATTTCTCCCTGCCTTCATACGCGTTGATCTTTGTTTTTTTCCATCGATGTGCAGGCGAGGTTTTTCAACACCTTCGCACGAAAGTCTTGAGTCACACTGGTGTCTTGGCGGTGATTTTCACCACCATGACACCCACTCATAGGAAGTATCCAGGTGTCGAGGCGGTGAAAATCACCACCATGACAACAAACAGTTTTAACATGTCGGTGTTCGAGTGGTGATTTTCACCATCTCGACAACAATATTTGCCGTCCCCCGAATTTCCCTAAGTCCCAAACTTTGGTGCTCGAGCGGTAATTTTCACCACCTCGACACCAAATCAAAATATTACTTCGGTGTTCGAGCAGTGATTTTCACCGCCCGAGCACCAAAATCTGCACTTTTTCTCTAACACTTGGAAAAGTGTTTTCTCTTCATTTTTCACCTCAACGCTCATTTTTGCACCTCGTTTTCTGCACAATACGGAAAAAAAAACAGTGACTCCATATCGCCTTGTTCATTTCACGTTTCCCCATACGATATGTATTTCCTGACAATCATTGAATCCACAATTATTGCAGTTTATTTCCAAAGTTCCACCAAAAGATCCTCGGAGACAAGAAATACATCAGTCTTTGCTCCCCTAAATGTCAACTGAAACATCATCAGCATCTCCTAAAGCAAAAGGTAAGATGAAGTATAAGTACTAGGGCGTTTTCCCTCTGACCGTGGTGTTGTCCAAGGTGGATGAGATCAAAGATACCTAGATCGGTCATCAAGATCTGGCAGAGTTCATGAAGAGAATCCAACAAAGGCCATGGGATGAGAACTTGAAGGCCATTGTGCATAACAATCTTCATATGGTATCTACTTTCCCAACTTCAGCTCATCACACAGAGTTCGTACTTCAGGTTGCTGCTCACTATATCTAAGAAGACAGAACTATGAGAGATTCTACAGGTCAGGTAGTAATGAGGCTTGATGGTGAATTCTTTGACATAGTCTTCAAAGTTCCACAAATGGAACAATATACTCCCATCACAATCCAGAAGACTCAAGAAATATTTGATAATGATTCAATCAAGGCCAAGGCATTGATCAACTCACAATGGTTGAAGACTCCCCAACATGCTGTTTCTAGGTGGCCGAAGGGACTCCCCAGGAGTGACTTCAAAGAAGATGTGAGAGACATGATTACCTTGTTAAGCCGAGTTAAGGGCTTGCCTGAATCCTCCCATTTTCAAGATTGGATATATGAAAACATTCAGATCATCCGAAGGAGGAAAGTACACATTGATTGGGGAACGTAGATCAGTGACGAAATCCATGAGCAGCTGACCAAGGTGCCCACCACCTTGAAATTCTATATGACTTCTTTCTTGGTGTACGCAACAACGGTAATGAGGCAGTTTCCAAGTTTATCTACCAAGGGTAATAGGCATTCCACTCCTATCTATGATTAATATTACCAATTGAACCTGAGGGAAAGCTTCCACCACTTCAGGAGAGTCACAGATGCTTTCTTCGCTCCTTTGTTGTTCACATTTGACCCGACTCTGGAGAAGAAGAGACTTTCAGATGAAGCTTACAAGGCGGTTAGCAAGGTTGGATGTGTTTTCCTACAATTCCCAACCTTTACTTACATAAGGGTAGGTTGTTTCACAGGATGTCCTTATATGCTTCCCAAGTACCCATCAGACAAATGGATTCTTATGGAGTTGTGCAGGCAATCAATTTTAGTGTACAAAGAACGACAAAAGAATCATAAGCCAGGTTTTAAGTTTCCATTAACCATTGGCAGATACACAATCAGAAGTGTGCAGAAAGCCAAAAATGTTTCAGCAGAGATGCACATAATGACTATCAAGACCTACAGGTATAGGCGTGACTTTGAATTCAGAGATATAAAGAAGAAACTCAAGAAAGGTCACAACCATGTTTACCATTTTGAAGACATATGGGCATAATGTAGAGATGATGAGGATGTACGAAAAATGGATTTCTGCAAGGTTGAAAGTTGAAAAAATTAGGGCTCTCCAAATAGCTGATTTACCTGAAGATTTTACAGATCCAGGAGACGTCCCCAATTCTGCCTATGATGAGGACAACATCGTCGGGAAACCTTTGCCTCCAGTACAATGGTCCAAAAAATAATGTACTTACATGAGGGAAAGGTTAGCCCCTATCCTACACAACACAATAGAATGGCTTCACAAGCATGGCCATCAGATGAGAGCCTTCAAGATAGATTCTGAAGGTGAGCTTCCCAAAGAAAAACCTAATCCGCCGCCAGAATCCCGTGCTAAAGAAAAGCAGGCAACGATTCCCTCTTCATCCTGAAGAGGGCCAAGGATCAAGTTCACTATGGGGAAAAATACTCCACAGACCACTGAAATATGAGAAACAAGGGCTACCACATCTCGTGCAGAAGAGAGGGAGCTTGTTTTCGAGGAATTATCTTCAGATGAGGAAGGAGGAGATACAGAGTTTGAATCTGAAGAATCAGATGATGAAGACTCTGGAGAAACTGAATCAAATGAAGAAGAAGAGCAATCTATAAAAGAGGTTGAGGAATACCAAGAGGATGAGCAGATTTTGTCCCCTCCTCAGAGTGAAACCGAATAGATCCCAATATCTTCACCTCCTCAAACTCCTTCAATTCCTAAATCTCTTGTTCCTCCCATTCCTTCTTCTCCTCTTCCCACCATGGTTACAAGAGTAGAAGATATATCTTCCCCACCAGTAGTGTCAACAGTGTTGGTCTCTTCTGCAGTTGACCGAACACAAAATATCAATGATCTATCTAGTTCGCCAGTTTCTCTCCCCAGTTTATCATCTCCATCTTTTGGTATTTCTTTGGAGGCTAAATTTAACAGATTCATGAATCTTTGCAGAGTTAGCTTGGCGTACAAACAACTAGGCCCATAATGACTACAATGGCGCCAATAGTTACTATCTCAGCTATTCCTCAAGGAGCCACTGCAGCTCAAGAATTAGTGATTACAAGAGATGTATATACTTCTTCCCTCCCTCCTTGGTTGGTGTCACAGGTTCCTAAGCTCAAAAAGCAGATGATCTCCCCCGATGAGTTGGACTTGGAAGAAATACCTACCCCCAAGAACAAGGAAAAGAAAAAGGCTAAGGTGCTGTCAAGACTCCATGTTGATAAAGCTGGCCAGAAGTTTGTTGAGGTAGGTTTTCCTTCACAACCAGAGGGAGATGTAAGTATGGAAGATTATACCGTACAAAAATACAACTTGGGAAGGTAACCAATGAAAGTGCAGAAAGCCCAAGTAGTATTAGATGCTCTTGCAGGAAGGCTTGACAAGATGGAGCAAGCTAAGAATCTATACAAGGGGAAGATTGAACGCTATGCGAACATCTTGAGAAACATAGCGGGATCTTCAATGGGTGATGCCCAATCTATGACCTTGGTGAATGTCGAAGAACCAACTATTCAAAAGGCAGAAAAGCTTGTAGCCAAGGGTAAAGTCTTAAATGAGTTCATTGAAGAGATCATAGATCATGGGACATAAGTCATCACCACCGCAAGTGAGAAGAAAATACAAATAGCCCAGATACAAACTGAGCTTAATAAAGAGGAAGGATCACTTGTGAAGGATCTACATGAGATGGA
The DNA here is from genome assembly GCA_007115665.2 of Sequoiadendron giganteum. Taxonomy (NCBI): domain Eukaryota; kingdom Viridiplantae; phylum Streptophyta; class Pinopsida; order Cupressales; family Cupressaceae; genus Sequoiadendron; species Sequoiadendron giganteum. The sequence goes on along the minus strand of CM021104.1, from coordinate 67,363,608 downwards.
AAGTACTTTATCATCATGGCTGAAAATGAAAGAATCCAATATCAGTAAATTGGTAAAGAATGGAGTAATACCTGACAAGGAGAAATATGTGGAAGTGAAAGAATTGCTCAAACACAAAATCTAGGTATTAATGTTTTTGATTGATGACATTCACCAGGTACAGGAGGATGTAGAAGGTTACCGGGTTCTCCTGGTAAATGGGATGGAAGAGTTGCCAGGTGATCTCCTTGATGACGAGCACACCTTTCTCCCTATCAGTTAGACAATTCAAGTATATAAAGAGGCCTTCATGAAGTTGGTGGATGATAAAGGTTTTACCAAAAGCACCATGCACATTGTATGTGATTTGTGGCTTTCACTTGATTGTTTCCAGGCTCATCTTCAAAGGTGTAAAAAGGTTTCTTCGTCTGCAAAGAAGATGATTACCAAAATACACACGCTGGTGGATTATATAGTCGGGCCAAACGAAACTTTCCTACGAGAGACGACAAAGAAATATGAAGACTTTCGCACCCAATGCAAAGAACAATAGTCTTCTTTTTGTCTCCAGTGTTCGCCATTTTTGGTGTCCCCTACTTTGCACATTGTAAATAGTTTTTGACACTTTAGGTGTCTTTTTGTAAAATGTAATTGCGCCAAAATATGAGGTGTGATTACATTGAAATAAATTACACTCAGTTAGATTAGGGTTTCCTATTTTTACTCATTTGATTCCCTAATTTTGCTCTTCCCTCCTTTCTATAAATAAGAGGGATTTCTTTTGTAATATTTACCTTTTGATATTTTGCAACAAAGTTTTGCTCTTTTGAAACAAGCATTGAGACTTTGTGTTCAATATTGTGAATTCAGATCTAATCAATAAAGAAGAGGATTGCATGCCAGACTTTGTGTTGGAATCGATTGTCTTGTGTGTTGATTATATCAGTAGTGATTTGTGTATGAGATTGAAAGGGTTTCAAGTGGTTGATGTAAACTTTGTGTTACATTTATCGTTTGGATTAATTTATGTTTGAAGGTTTTTGTTGAAGGATCGACAAGACTTTGTGCTTGTAATCATTCATGTTGTTCGAGGAATCGCTGTGTCTAAGAAGACTTTGTGCTTCTAATACAACGAACGTTACTATTACAGGATTCAACATTGAAAAGGATACGAAACGACTTTGTGCCTTCATGAGCCTTCCATTTTCCTTTTACCTTTTGTTATTATAAATCATACCTGGTATTTCTAAGCTTTGTTTTGTCAAGATAGAAATATTGGCATTACTGTTGTTGTTTAAGTTTAAGTTATTTAGATCTAAAGCTTTTCATCGTGAAGCATTGTAAACATCTTCTCTGAAAAAAGAGAGAAGTATGAATGTAACACACCCCCCCCATTTCATGAGTACAATGTACATTTTGTAAGTATTCTTTTAAGTTTACTATAGCTTCTAATTAGTAGTAAGAAGGGCGCCTCCCCTTTCTGAGAGGAGAGATCAGATCTCACACAGTTGTGGTTGAAGTCTAGATGGCGTAATCTGTTGAAAAGTTGATTACACTATTTTCACCCAACACTGCCTAGGCATTTATTTCATGCCTTAATCGATTTTGTCTTCAGCTGAAACTCGGCCTGCAATAACTGCCTTTTACCTTTTCAGTCTTCTGGCAATCGGATGTTTGGAATTTGCCTCATGTTGTTGCCTTATTCGTTTGACACTTTGACTTTAGGTCAAACTCGATCTGAGCTCATACAGTCTCCACCGCGCCACCGCTTTGAGCTCTCATACCCACTACGACATGGCAGTGAGCCCACTTGACTCATTCTTGGCCTTTTCCTGTGCTACCGCCGAGATCTCCAAGTCTCCTCGTGGTGTGGTGGTGACGGCCAGGCAGATTGCAAGCAGTCATATCGTGCTACCAGACCTTGATTGCTAGTCTTCCATGGAAAGGCGGTGACCGCTTGCCCAGACCACTAATGGTTAACCGTGCTACCGCAGAGGCTATCAGGCCAACCTGCAGTAGAGCGGTGACCGCCCTGGCAAACCACCAGCGGTCAACAATGATACCGCGAAGGCCGCTAGGCCACCCCGCGGTAGGGCAGTGACCGCTCTAGCAAACCGCCAGCGGGCACACCACGGCCACCATGGTGACCCATATCATCGCCCACGGTGCGGCGGTAGCCAACGTGACAGACAGCTAGCTGCCTATCGTGGCCACTGCGGTGAGGGAAGACACCGCGCACAGTAAGGCGGTGACCGCTAGTCCTCTCACTGTGGTATCGCCAAGGCATAAACAAACCACCGCGGTTAAATGGTAAGGGCAGAAATGATGCATTTTTTGCCAAGTATTTTCTAAAAGAGGCACAAGACTGGAAGTTGAGACATAATTTTCCCAATAGTTGTAGCTATCCTTCACCTTATATTCCCTATTTGGAGAGGCAATCCATCTAATTTTATCACTTCCCTAGCTCAATCATATTTTTTGATCCTACAAGATCTTCTCATACAAATCCACCGCATCCCATTGGAAGCCCAACAACCAGATACTCTTTCATTTACTATACATTTCACCCTGCTGGGGCGGATCCTCCAAATAATCTCTTACCCTATCTCCCCATGCTTGCTTGGTTACTAACCTCACTTGGGCCAGGTCCGTGAAATTTACTAATTTTCCAAAACCATCCCAAGAATCTTCCCAAAACAAGGTTGTCTGACCATCCCTGACTTCCCAGGTAAGATAATCAAGGATTAAATCCCTTGATCTTCAAATAAAGTTCCAAATTCAGGACCCCTTTAGAAGATGACTAGTTGTTAACATGGTGTGATCTCCATCATCAAGATATTTTTCCTTGAGCAATTTCACCCACTTTAGGTTCAGGTTTGTGTGGAGGGCCCATACCAATTTTTCCCCCAAAGCTTTATTTTGAAGCATCATATTTTTCATTTCGGCTCCATCAGCTTCTTTCTTCTCACACACCTTTTTCCATTTTATCAGAGGGAACTTGTGTTGTTCTGAATTATCTTTCCAAAAGAAGTCTTTCACCTTCTTGTTGAGGGATTTGCAAGTCCTAGCAGATAATGGGAGGCAGGACATCATATATTTTTGTATGACTGAAATGACAGATTTCAACATCGTTAGACGCCCAATCTAGGACAACCATCTGCTTTTCCATGAATCCATTCCATACTTCACCTTTTCTATCATTTCTCCCCACAAGTTTGCTTTCTTCGCTCCCTTATCTAGTGGAAGTCCAAGATACTTGCAAGGAAGTCTTCCCTTTTTAAATCCTAGGATCCTCATGATACGAATCTCTCTTGCGGTGGATGTGTTCAAGAATAAAACTTTAGATTTTGCGATGGGCCGATCTCTTGCCCAGAAGCTAGAGAGTACTTATCAAGTATGCCTTTTAGCCTATTGGCCTCCCTTTCAGTAGCTATCCCGAACAAAAAAGTATCATCAACAAACTATTGATGAGTAACCGTACTTTGGTTGCTTGTAACCTACAAACCGCTCACAGATTCACACATTTTTTCTCCTTCAATTGCTCTTCCCAAGGCCTTGGCCACGATGATGAATAGAAAAGGGGAGAGGGGATCTCCTTGCCTCAGACCCCTAGAGGCATTGAAAAAACCTTCAGGGGAGTCATTCACCAAAATAGAGTATCTAGGGCTTTCAATCCACCCAAATATCTAGTCCAACCACTCCTTCTAAAAGCTTAAGGCTTCCATGATCTTAAATAGGAAGCACCAATTAACCTTGTCATATGCCTTTTTGATGTCGAGCTTCAACAACATTGTGGGCTTCTTCAATTTTTGTGCAAAATGAATTACTTCCTGAGCTATGATCACACCGTCAAAGATCGACCTTCCTAGAACAAACCATGTCTGCTCCTTCGCGATGATGAAAGTTAGAATGCATTTTAAATGGTTTACCATTTCTTTTTCTAAAATATTGTATAGTGTGTTACATAAGGAAATTGGTCGAAATTCCTCCATTGTTTTGGGTTTCCCTTTCTTGGGAATGAGCGCAATGAATGTATTGTTGATCTCTTTTAGCACACGACTCAACTCTCTTGAATATTCAATTTCCTCAAAAACATCATGCCCCACAATATCCCAATATTTCTGAAAGAAAGCTACATGAAAATCGTCAAGCCCCAGAGCCTTCTCCGACTGCAATTCAAACAACACCACCTTTATTTCTTCTTCAGTGAATTCACTGAATAGCTACTTATTCTAAGCCTCATTCACCACCCTGGGTAAATTTCTTGGCAAATCATTTTGAGCCCTTAGATTGGAGCCTTCATAGTCATTCAGGAGTGCTTGAAAGAAATCCACCGTAGTTTTCCTTATTTCAACAGGGTCCTCCACCATTCTCCCATTCGGCCCCTTCATGGCTAAGATTCTATTTACTTCTCTCCTCGCCTTTGTTGAGTTATGGAAATACTTTGTGTTCCTACCTTCAACCATACTTCTTTGGATTTTTGTCTCCAAAAAACTCTTCTTCTATCAGAACTTCATTCAACCTTCCAAGCAAAGTTTTCTCCTCCTCAAAACTATTCAAATCCATCCCCTCTGCTATCACCTTCCTCTCGACTACTTCCAGGGCTTCTTCAAATTGTCTTCTTTCTTCGAAGATGTTCTTAAAGCTTGCTTTATTTCATTTCTTTAAGCTTTTCTTGATTGATTTTAGCTTTTTCATTATGTTGAACATTTTGGATCCCCCAAGATTACAGCCCAACCACCACAGTTTGACCAACTCCCCAAGATTTGGGTCTTTGAACCACATAGATTTGAACTTGAAGGGACATCTCACTGGGCTTCTTTCTCCTTAAATTTCTAGTTGCACCAAAAAATGATCTGACCCCACCCCCGGGAGGATTTTGCATTCCAAGGTGAAGGGAAACCTGCTTAAATCCCCTTTAAAGAGGAATCTATCAAGTTTTTTTGCTATGCTACTGAAACCTTTCCTCTTGTTTGTCTAGGTGTAGCTGCCATTCCCCATTTGAGCTTCAAGTAACATATTACGATCTACAAAGTCTTAAAGTCAACTTGAGATTGAAGCGCTCTGCCCACACCCCTTCTTTTATCTTTTGATCTCAGAATAGCATTGAGATCCCCCCCAACACAAAAATCTTGCACTGTCTGATTCAAAACTAAAACTAAATCTTGCCAAACTAATCTTTTTTGAATGCATGAATTAGGCCCATAAACATTAATGAGAGAATCGTAAATTTGATATTCATGAGACTTCTTACTCGGCAGGCGATCCAATGTCTTCTATTGTTGACTTCCTCAACTACCACCCATTATGGCTTCCAAACAATCAACAAACCACCAGAGGCCCCTTCCGCATTGACTCCAACACAACGCCAATATTTCAACTTACTTTCTAACCTTTTTCGCTCCTCCTCATCTAATTTTGTTTCCTGAAACAAGTCTACATCTAACTGATGCTTGATTAGGCATTGTTTGTTAGGGGTGTTTAGGCCCCTAACATTCCAAGTTAGGATCTTCATGGCTGTTCAGGAAGAGCTTTGCTCTTCCCTACTTTCAACATCTCATTGATTTTCTTCTAGTCGCTTGCCTCCCCATCCCATTTGAGTTTCTCTTGGTTTAGGATTTTTCCCCTCCTTTTACTTTCCCCAAAGTTTGGAGAAGTTTTTTGTATTTCCTTCTGATTGATGCCTAGTTTCCCAGACTCCACATGGTCCGCCATTGTGAGATTTCATTTCTTTCCCAAAGTCAAACCCATCCTATCTTCAGGTGGAAGATCATCGTCCTCCAATCTCGGACAATTCATCCAGTCCTCAAAATCATCCTCATCATCCACCCTTAGAGATCCACTCTTTGTCGCCTTGGCGAGCTCAACCAACTCTTTCCCAACTTCAACTAATGAATTGAGGTCCTCCTGTCTAGATTTGTTTCCTAACAGGTCGATAACTTCTGCCACTTTTTCTTTCAATTCACCCTCTTGATCGCCAAAGCTCGTGTCCACTTCCTCCACACCCTTGATTGAAGGGGACACCAATCCCTCCCTAGCTTCCACTTCCATGTTTCCTATGGCCTCCTTCTGTGGCTGATTTGAGGAGAGATTCGGTTGCTGTGACACCTACAAACGTTTGCAAACCTCTTTAGGGGTGATTTTCCGATTTTCCCTTCTCCATAGAGACTTGATGAGCTTCGAGTTGGGAATTGGATCCAGGTAAATATTCTTCCTCCAGACCCCCCATTCCGTCACTAGCTCGATTTCATTGCACTTCTCCTGTCCTGGTTTGTTTTCCACACACAATCTTACTGAAGAAATTATTCCATCTAGGTTCTTTCTTTCCTCTACACACACATAGGTCCCTAGACTATCACCAATGTCTTCTAGGATTTTCGGATTTCAAAATTCTAATGGCAGGTCAAGCAATCTCCGCCACTCTTGAAAAACTTCCATTTTATGCATAAATGGATTAAAGCCGACAATCCATCTCCTAATATAAAAACCATAACCATTTAGGAGCCAAACACCAGATTCAATTTACACCCTAATTTCTTTTGACGGGTAAATCACCACAAAGTAACCATTTGCCAATATTTTAAGTTGTAACTCCATGCCCCACTTTCCTTGTCACTACCACACCAAAAATTCCCATTTGAAATCCTGCCCTAGCCATTTAGTGATTAACCCTAGTTGGTTGAGTCGCTCTCTTTCCTTCCATAGTTTCTCTATGCCTATCATTATTGCTTTCCTTTGGCTATTCCCTGGTTCAACCTTGTTTCTTATAGCTTCGCCACGGTTAGAGCCTTGATTCGAGGGATTGCCATCAAATCTAGGGCCAATGTCAATGTTCCTTCTCCATTTTCTCTCTATCCCTAGATTTCGTCCCCTATTAGGGTTTTAGCCACCTCTAAACTTGCCTCCCCTTTGCCTTCTTTGTTTCCTGAATCCATTCCGTTGCGACCAACTCTACAAGACGAAACCGTGGTGCCTTTGCCAGTTTCTTCCAACAGGAGCTCTACTGCATTCGCCCACATCGTTCCAATGGTCACTTCTTCCATTTTTCACCATTTGCTCGATTCCTGATGTCCTCCGAGGAAAACTCCATTTCAACATCTCTAGCCCAATGCCCTTGACCTTTGGTCGCCTCAGCCACAACCTCATGCCTCGGCATCCAACCATCTTTCCCTTCCACAAAACCTCGATCTGCCTCCTTTCACCTTCGACCCGCGCCAACTCCTTCATGCTCCATTTTTTTAATTATATTTGATAATTATAATCTTAGTTTATGATGATTATAATTATAATAATTATTTATGTATATATATTAATATATACATATATATGTATATGTATATTATTTAATTAAATACATCCATATATACTTATATAAATTTATATTTTAATATCTTTACAAGATATATATATATATATATATATATTTGTATCCATACGAATACACATATATGTGACATGTCTACATATGGGTATACGTATGTATTTCTATCTACACATGCTCATGCACACATATGATCATATACATGAGTTATCATATATATATATATACATATCGCCCTATATATTGAAATACACAAAGTATATCCCATGCTTCAATACAAGGACTTAACACAATGACTTAAATCATCTAACAACCATAGAGAATCACAAACAATCACCCAAACATTCCTATCAACACAAAAACTATCACCAAGGTTTACTTACCGACTCATAGCCCAAATTGTCTTGATAATGTTTTTCTAACCTAGGCCATGAGTGTGTGCATTAGCTCAAGTAGGTACACTAGTGGTTTCCACACCAATTTCCTCTCCTAGGTGATACTCTCCCTCTCCTCACTGGAGGGCTCAATTCTTTCCTGCATCCAACTTAGTGCATCATAAACGAAGTTAGTCGATAACATGAAAATCATATTCATCATGTATCATTTGCATCATTAAAGTATTAAAAAGCGATCACTTCATAATACATATTCATTCATTTCATTCATTCATTGAAATTCACTAAAACATAATCATGTATTAAAACATATTTATTCATAAAAGGTAATAGTAACTAGTAAATACACAATGGGGTGTAACAACTTTCACACCCATGGATCTCCAAGGTGGCAAATTAGAGATCTAGGGGTCAAGATGGTTTTTTCAAGATGAGTGATGATGGGATTAGAATAGGATAACATTATTTACCAACTTCCACACAAAAATTCTTATCTTCCACACTAATCAATACTAAAAGACAACCTAGTCACAAGGGAAAAAGACAAAGATATATGACTTTCTGGAGTTAATTGTTGAACCTCACAGCTCCCAAAAATCACTTGCAACCAAAACACTATCTCATAGAGAGAAAAAAAAACTAATTTGCTATGCAACATTGAAAATAGTATTGATCTAAAAAAACATATTAATAGGCTTTGGAATGATAAATAATTAGATGAAACTCTAGGTGAGCATAAAATTAGATCATGACATATGTCCTCATCCTATGCTTTGAAACAAACAAACTCATAACTTAAGAATATATAGTATTTTCTTAAGTTTAGCTTAAGTGTGATAAAGTAAAAGGGGGGCCTACTTAATTAATTAGGGGATTTTCCTATTTTACTCTAACACCCCCTAAGTACAACTTAGAGAGAAGCTAAAAATCTAATGACGAATGCATGGATGGGTCCTAACTACAAGACTTGAAGAGGTATCTATGTACAAACAAATAAACCTCTCGTAATTGAATAAAAAAAACCACATGAAAACAAATCTTCTTCAAAAGAGAGTAAATGAAATTAAACAACGATGACAGTGTAACGTGGAGGTGTCACTGCAGGTGGATGATAGGTTCCATAAAAAATATAGGGTGCTAGAAAATAAAGCTCCCTTTAGCATTGGTATGATCAAGGCCTAAGCACTTGTAGGGTTGACAAATCTTAGAACAATAGAAGAATAGATAGAGGTATCTAAAATAATAGAAGACACTGGTAAATTTTTTAAAAACCTTCAAATCACCAATGTCAACCTTGACAAAGCTTAGCACAAATCGTACGACGACAACCTTATGTCGTAAAGATCCAAAAAAATCGTTGAATTCATTAAAAAAATTGCCACTACACTTTTTAAAACGACTAAATTTCTATGCCACGCCTACATAGAGATTACTACAAAGGCATACAACTTGGTGGGTTATACGAATTCATACAATCATATAGAATTTTGCAAAGATTTTTTACCCGCTCCCAAAAAAAATCATTCTTTTTATTGCTTGTTTCTAAAGGTTTTGGATGTTTAGGACAAAACGGTGATGTCCATTTTGGTCCAAGATGCTTCAATATTTTGTTCAAAGCCAAATATTTGAAAAAAAGGATGGGAATTCATAGATATGGTGCTTTGATACCATGTTGGAGTTGATTGTTGAACTTCACAACTCCTAGAAATCATCTGCAACCAAAACACCTTTGACATGAAGAGAAAAAAACATTTGATTTGCTATATAACTTTAAGAATTGTATTGATTTGAAAATATTTGAATAGGTTTTTGAATGATGGATGATTAGATGATTACAATATATAATAAATGAATTCTTATAAAGGAAAAATTAAAACAAACAACCCTCGATGAAATCCTAGATGAGGATTAAATTAGATCATGACAAGTGTTCTCATCTTATGTTTTGAGACAAAACAACTTATAAACTAAGAATAGAAAAACATTTGCCTAAATTTAACTTAAATGTAATAAAATAAAAAAGAAACTTAATTATTTAATTAGATGATTTTCCTAATTAACTCTAACATGGTTTTCATCATTACACAAAAATTGATGACAAATGAATCAAATAACAAGATATTTAAATAAACACAAACTAAACTATAGATTTAGATTCGAAACAAACATTTATTAGACCAATGTCTCATCTAGATACTTGAGACATGTTATTTTCCAAGATTATGGAAAAAGGTTTGTTAAACCCATGTGGTTGAAGAATCATAGGAAGTTTTCCATTAAAATTAAAGCAGAATTATGTAAAATCAAAGTAGAAGGCCTTGGCAGATGGAAGCTTTGTGAATTCTACCTACTACTCTAAAGTCGTTTGCTAGGATTTTTAACGGTTTGATCTCACCTGAATAACTGATGTTCATTTCAACGCTTTATGCATTTGATCATTTCTACCCTCACCAAATTAGTTGCCTGCATTGAAGGACAAAAACTAAAAAACTAAGAGTTATGGGGAATGTGTTTCTGGGGTCTGAATGACGCCCTTAATGTTTTGGATGTTCCCTTTTGTTTCATGAATTCAACAGTCTCTGCTATTTAGTGTATAAAAATAAAGAAGACAATGTTTTGAAAAAAAAAAAAAATTATTAAAAAGGAAATATTTTTATTATAAATGCAGCACATTATTTATATTTAATTTTTTAAACTGCTTCTATTTAATAATTGAAATTAAACTCTAATAAATAGAGGCTCAAATAATGCAGCTCCTGTTTAATGAAAAATGAGTCAAATAGCTGCACATGTTTTATTCCACACATTTTTAAATATATAACTTTTTTTAATTTATATGTTAAAAAAAACTTAAAATTTCAACGCTCACTCCTATAAACTCCAAATTTTTTTGAACATAATTGTTAAATTTTAATTAAGCAGCCAAATATAACCTTGCTGTAACGTGATGGGATATCCACTGCAAAGGCCAAGGATGTAATTATCACCGAGTTAGAATAGCTTTCACTTTTCATAGTCCTTCATGAAATGAATATATCGATTCTTGAAGTTAAAAGCCAAGACTCAATTAGCATCATCAAGGAAAATGTCAATCAATTCAACAAAATCTATCAGGTTTCTTTTCATCAATGAAAACTCCCGTAGAATCGTCAATAGAAATCAAAGATCCAAACAATTTGTCAATAATTGCACTAAATTGACAAGAGACTCATTTTGCTTCAAGAGTTGAATTCGACGAAAAAATTGAAATATTTCCTTTGCACTGATACAGATTAAATGTCTACGATCCTCTGAATGTTCAAGAAAATCAGATTTTAGTGTCTTCTCAAAATTAATGTTTGGCCCATAAACTAGCATGCTACGCTAATGCAGACTAGACTTCTAATTATAAAATGATCGTGTAGTTATACAGCTGGGACCAAATTGGCAGTAGATTGTCAAAGCGGGAGGAACACATAATATGATGCAGGGATTGTAAAACATTATTTCAAGTTAATACACAAACCAAGCCCCACACGATGGAGATGCAAATGTATAACTTTCTCTGCAAGACATTTACATGATACTGTTTTAGTTTCCAGAGTTTGGCCTTAAATGTTTCGTTGTAGATGAAATATGCCACCCAGTGGTGACTGACTATCAATAACTATGTTATTCATCCTCAGCCTCAACAGAAAAATCTGGATCCTCAGGCTTCCGTAACTTGGGCATTTGATCATTTGCATCATGAGAACTCATAGCCTTTGTCGTAAGAATCCCTCTCCTTGTATTTTCAGCAAAGGGAAATGCCAATAGTGTAACCTCTATAAGGGGGTTATTCTGTGGAACTTCTGCCATGGTTGCAGCAGGGATACCATTGCTATCTGCATTAGCATCATCTGCTGAGGTAGCGGAAGCGCAATTTGATTCAAATTCTTGCTTTTGAGAATAGCAGAACTTCTCTTTCTTAAGAAGTTCTGCTGCTAACTTTTTTTTCTTGTAACGCTGCCAGGCTGCTTGTATAAAGCAGGCTGACCACGTCCTCCAGTGATGAGAATAGAATCGGAATATATGTTGAAATTTCTTGCTGTGCAAACGCCTGAATTGGTTTGCGACAAACTTTAGATCATCAGCCTGCAATGCAAATGCTTCTACTTCCACCAATGCTTTAACTGTCCTCGTCGAGGATGGTAAATTTGAACTTGATTTTGCAAGCAATGCCCAAGTGAGCAGTTCCTCACCACAGAAGTCACCAGGACCCAATAGAATTGAATTGAAAAAACCAGGTCTACCTCCATCAGTTGTTGCACTGTCTAAGTAACCACGGATGATAAAGAGCATTTCATTTACAGGATCTCCTTCCCGGATAATATGCGTTCCTTCAGTGCTAAGACCAGGTGTTAGCCCTTCACATATAGCACCAATAAGCTGATAATCCATTTGTGAGAAAAAAGGGACCTGCATATAAAAGTCTAATAATAACATCCCCTTTTTTATATCAAAGAAAAATAAAATTGCTAACAAAAATTTAAAATATCTGAACTGCTTTGCTGAAACGCATAATCTGGATTGATTTCATACACAAAATTCTAAATGAACTCCTAGCACACAAGGACTCGTCCCTTTAAAAGGAAATTTATTGCATCCTCATGCATGTGCAGGTAATATACAGGTGCAGCGTTGTTTTCAACAAATATGGGACATTTAAAGAAAAAAAGAAAATGCAAGCATCTAAGAAGAATGTATTTAAAATCAAGCCCAATCTAGGTAAACAGTTATTACCAAGGTAACCAAGTTTATCAGCCGTGGTGTAGGTTTAACTTTAATAATGTGTTATTGGAAGAAAAAATTTTAGAAAATTTTGCTCAATTTCATTTTCGTGGAAACCGAATTTATCAATAATGTACCGGAATATGCAGTTTCAATGTGTAATGACTCTAAGTGAAACTAAAATTAACAAATGTTTTTAAAGGATTGAAATATATTTGAAATAAATGAAAGCTTTTTCTTTTAGGTTTTATTATCATGATGGTTTATAACTGGATTTATAATTTACCAAATTATGCTTTTCTAGTACCACTAAAAATTAAATAGTTAGGATAGAGAACCTTATTTGGCTTTACCCTTAAGAGTCGATGCAAAACAGGTTTGAAAACCCAGTCAGTTTGATGTGAAATCCTAGTAAAAGCAAGAACAAACAGATGTTTCCCTAAAGGTACTCCACCAAACAATTGTAGAATGAAACGCTAATATAATTATGGTCTATTCTAGATATTTTACTACAGATAAGTACTAAAAATCTCACACAACTTTTGTAATTTTGGTTTCGTGTGCAGCAGACCTATATGCACTCTACTTTTTATATAGCTTTTCCTTCCAAAATTCATTGTCTAATTTCTATGACCTTCTAGCTTAAGGCACAAGAGGACCTCAAAATAAGATTTTATTTGCAAACTATTAAAAGTGGATATTTTAAAGTCAATCCCTCTCAACGAATTAAGAGATTTCCCAGGTTAAACTTTTTTGAATGAATTTATTAGTGCATGGCATTGCTAATATTTAGAGATTATTTTTCATTCTCTACTTGCTCATGGCTTGCTTAAATCTTTTACTTATTAATCAACAATTCGTTTTGAGCTGGGACCCAAAATCTGAAGGTCATTTAGTGTAAATTGCCAACTCTCTAGTACAAAACAGCAATATCCAGACATTATATAAACTCTCAAATGAACTTACACTTCCCACAATCTTGCTCTAACCCTCCAAGACACATAGGCTGAGGCAACATAAGCCTTTACAACTAACTTGCTCAGAAAACACGAAGGAATGATTAATTATGATGAGCTCTCTTAGAGATTTTAATAAGAAATATTCACAACAAGAGTCGAAGAGAAAGCCCAAGGGTCCTTGTAACCATAAATGAGGCCTTTGATATATCTCAGCTCCTCCAAATGACCACAATCAAACTGGTGATGCATGTTGAACTCAGATCAAACCTGTAACCACCATCTGATTTAGTTAGGCCTAGTCATTCTAAGCATTGTTGGAAAACTCGGTGAGTACTCTCCGAGTTGACGAGTACTCACCAGATTTGAACCTGGCTGAGTAACTTGCGAGTTAACTTGCCAATCAAACTCACCAAGTTTGACAAAAATACTCATTAGATGCATAAAAAATGTAAAATACAAAAAAAACAAAGAAAAAATGCAAAAGAAATAGTCAAATACCTAATTTCTTCCTTAATTAAAAAAATGTGAAAATGGTGTGCAGGATGAAATTTTATGTGCTTTCAAAGGCCTTAATTTGGGCTTGGTGGTAGGGGTGCTGCCCTTGACCCCGCCCTATATCGCAATAGGGGATGTGCCCGAGGCGTTGCACCCGGACCCCACAAGGGGCGTTGCCCGTTACATCCCACCCTAGTTTCTCATCTGACTGTTTTTACTTCTCGTTAATTTCACAATGTTATGAGATCAGAAAAACAATGAAGCTATGATGGAAAATACAATGTTTGATTTACATTTTGAATGAATTATGTATGCATGATGTTTGCTTTACATTCTGAATGAGACAAGGGTACATGAAGCCTATTTCAGGAAATATGTTATAAGTTCTTTTTTTAAAACTACAAGCAATTGTTAATGCAAATTTGATCAGATGATGATTTGGATATTGTCAGACTAACTATTTGATCTTTGTGAGTATGATGCAGGACAAATCAGGCCTCAACAGGACAAAAGAGGGAAAGTATCATCCGGTAGAAAGGATGCGTTTGGGAAATCTCAATGTTGCCATCTGAGTTCGAGTCAGTAGGGTGAATATCGGTCAACTTTAATTAGGGGCTCGTTCTATCCGTAGGGAGGTAACTTTGCATAGGAAGTGCTGTTTCCAAATTTAGATGTGTTAGGACTTGGGATTCCTTTATCGTTGTCATTTATATACACAAGTGAGTGAACTAGGCATACTTTAATATATATATATATATTAGCATAGGCTTTATTTTATTTATGCTATCATTGGAAGTTTTGGTTTTATTCACCAAGTCTAACGGGCAAGGTAATGCTGGCGAGTATACTTCATCCCCGTTTCTTGTGGCATCTAGATTATTTTGCCGAAATGATTTTATTCTTATAGTCAAGCCTCTGAATAATGTAATCACCTTTGATTTATATAATGCATAGTCAAATATAAATTTGTATATACGTATTGAATATTTATTTCCATCGCTTTGGCCGACGCTCATATGAGAAATGTGCGGAATAGTGGAAGGAAAAACAAGAATGTTATTTTAATCAATGAAATCCATTATGTCGGGAATTCTAAAGCTCCTCTTTTATTCAAACGCTCGCACCATATCTTGGAGCACATTAACTAATTCTATCACATAAAGATTCTGCCATGAAGCTTTGTCGCTATCGGTTTTTCATCTTGAGAAGCAAACATGGTAATTGATAAGCACAAAGACTTGGCCATGATGGCATAACCGCCTTCAGCTTAATCAACTTTTCGTGTTGGAGATCGGTTATCATTGCAACTAATTCTTGAATCGAAGTGGAGAATTGCTCACTGCATCTGGAGGAGAAAGTGGAGTAATGCGTTGGAGAGTTCTCAAATGGGAGCCGCTCCATACTAACCAACGTCAGGTGAAATATTATCTTTGGAGAACGATATGGTGAAGACGGGGGGAAATTAATCTCTTGAACGGTTAACCAATCTCTTGAAACGGTTTTCTTTCGAGAATCACATGGAGGATTATAAAATAAAAAATGCAAGACTTAGAGGAGGTTAGTTGGTGGATCGATAGAAGATCATTCGCCATTTTTAGGCAGTCAGGGACTTCATAAAAGGAACGAACACAAGCATACAGGGTATTCGAGAACATTAGAAGGTTTTTATTCCTGAGACGCTAAGAGTATACAGTCGGAAATTGACTTCAGCTGGAGGAAATCGTCCCCAGATACTCGAACCGACTGCATCCTTAGAGATACGTTTAGCACAGGTAACTGGAACTTGATTGTATGTTTCATTACAATCATCGAATGATGTTGAATTATTCTGAAAGATGTTTTTTTGTTCTGTATCGAGGCCTTTTAGGTAACAAGCTTCTATTTGTGCAACCGTGAAAATCTTGTTGTTCTGTAATTGTTTGAATAAGGCTTGAAATGAGCTACTGGTTTATAATTTTCTTTTCCATCATATTTGTCTTGGCCATTTTCTTTTCTTCGTCCCTCATCTCTCCACGTAGGGGATAACGAAATTCTGTTGAGTCTCAGCAGACGTCCTTGGCTAGGCTAAAAGAAGGGTAGAATCTTGCCAGAATTCTTGAGAGTTTTACGTAAGAAGAAATTATTGTAGAACTGTTTGAAGCAAGAAAATAAGTATTGTTTACTGCAAACCATGTCGGCTACTGCCTTCTTCAAAGAAGGTTTTGGTATGTTCTCTAGAGCTATAACGTTTTATTTTTTCTTACAAACTGAGTAATCTATTCCGATGTTTTCAAAAGCAGTCATGAGTTCTTTAATCCTGTTCATCTCTAATCTTTCCAAGTTGCTCAACCTCAACCGTTTACTCATAGGAAGAGGGAATATGAATTTGTAATGTGAAGTGAAATCCTGGAACTCGTCACTCATGCTGAATCTTTTGGGATTAAACTCGTAAACAACACAAATAAAGAGTTGGAAGAACAGTTCATATGGTCTATTTGGAGGTTTTAGTCTTGCGAGTGTTCTTAAACTGTTACTGAAATGCTTAATAAACAGAGTTATATGTATGCTTATATGTAAGCTATAAAAGAGTTGCTTACCCCTTACTTTAATCAATTAGTAATATAAAAAGAGCCTCGAGGGTAACAAGCTCTTACCCAAGTTACCAAGAAATGAGTATGGTATCAAGCTCCGACCATTAGGTCATAATAAGATATAGAGAACCCTAGCTTTTGTGTATGAACATGTACTTGAATATCGGGCAGGACAAATAGTTCAAGAGCCCTAAATTTTTTATATTGGAACTAGAATGTCGAGCGGGACATTTAGTCCATTAAACCCAAGTTGGTAATAGACCATGAAACCGGGCAGGACAGGTAGTCCAGAGAGCCCTAGGTCAGACACTTATTCCAAGTCGAGCAGGGTGGTGAACTAGGACTACGCTCTTGAAGCATGTACAGTTGTACTAAACTATGGCCATATTGAGTGCCGAAGCCACACGTACACTTGTCTGTTCACAGTATCCCAGACACCTAAATTAACCAGAGATGACATACTAGTAGGAGGGTATCCTTAGTAGTGCATCAGAGTTAGTTAGGTGGGGGTACACACCAGAGCTCAAATGGAAACTGAGAGGGTTCCCAATGTTACCTTTCAATGAAGGACAGGGCTGCTTCCAGTTAGGAAATGTGTGCGGGACCGCTTGAGTCCATGGTTGGAGATAAAGTAGCAGGATGATGCTTTCCCTCTCGACAGTGGCATGCCGAGTCTTGGATAGCGCAAGAATCAGATGAGGTTCTCTGACATTTTACTCTATCTACTCTGTATTTCATTCGAATAGAATCATGTTGATATTAATGCCTTAGCTGCTCTTTTATATGATGATGGATGATGTTATCCTCTTTCTTTAAATGAACTTGAAAATGAAATGTTGTATCATTCTGATAATTACTTGCTTAACTTTTGAAAGAAATAAAAATGTTTACTTCTCTTGTGTAACTTTTTAACCTGTTGGTTTTGATTTATAACAGTTATCTTGTGCTCTTATGGAGTTGGAAACCCCTACATGCTACTAAGGGTGTTCCCCCAAACCCCCACCAAACTCATTTGATTCATTTTGTAGCTATATTTTGCATTAAATTTATATTTTTTCAAAAAATTATGTTTTTTTCAAAAATTTAATTGTTTTTAAGGTATCGAGTTTTGTCAAGTTTTTGCCGAGTTTTGTCGAGTACTCTCCAAGTCAATTTTTTTTGGCTTGCCAAGTACTCTCTGAGTCTGAGTAACTTGTGAACTATGGTTCTAAGGTCTTAGGTCCTTTAGTGCACCTCTTCCATTGTTTTTATCTAACAATCATCTTCTGAAACTTGGTTTAGATGTCCTTTTACAAGAATGAGCAATCAAGAATGCTTAGCATAGAGTTAGAGCCTAGGAATACAGGCTAATTTTTGGAGATTGAAGCTTTTTTATGCTTTACATGTCGTAAGACAAGCCATGCATGTTACCTAAAGGCCTTGCATGTAACCTTTTTAGACTCTGAAGTTCAGTTTTCTCTGTTTTGTCATTTTTGGGTTGTAGATTCATGGCTGATCCATATGAACATTTGGCTTCTTCTAAGCTCCCTTTCAACCAACCTCTCCTTGGTTGCCATGTCAATCATTCCATGCATGAAGCTAATGCAGCAAATATTCTTGGATCTAGCATAACAGCAACAATATTCTTAAGAAAATAAAAAGAATGATTTTTAAATCAATGGATATCTTCCTCACAGTAAGGAGATTTCAACTATTATTTTTAATCTTGACTTTGTGGCTGAGGATTGTAGCTGAGGATTTAATTTTTTAGAGACATGTCCTCATCTATAAGTTCATGGAGCTTCTCCCTCTTTTGCCTCTTCCAATAACAACCCTCAAGAGTAAGTTCATGGAGCTTCTCCCTCTTTTACCTCTTCCAATAACAACCCTCAAGTTATCAACTTAATCAATGGGAATGCCCTCCTCCCAACTTGGTTAAAATTAATGTTGATGGTAATTCATTGGACAATCTTGGAAATGTTGCCATGGGAGGTGTTTGTCGTGATCATAATGGTAGAGTTCTAATTTGCACATAGTCTTGGTGTTAGTTCTAATAATTTTGCAGAGGCTATGGCCATTCACCAATCTTTTTTACATGCTAAGCAAAGGCATTTTATCGATATTATTCTAAAATCTGACTCTAAAATCTTGGTTGATCATTTCAAAATAAAGTCCTCCTCTCACTTCAAGCAATGGCAGCTGAATGAAATGTAAGAAAGACATCAACATCCTTATTCATAGTTTTAATATTGTTAAGTGGAACCATACTAGAAGGGAAAGAAATCAGGTTGCTGAGTTTTTGGCTGGATTAGCTTCTAATTGGAATGGCATTAAGGTTGATATTAGAAATGACCAAGATTGCCTTATCTGGGATATGAGAAGACACTTTAGTGATTTTGTGAATGCCGACTACAATGCCTCTCTAGATTCATGATTCCTGTTGTTGTGTTTCTTGCTAGTGTACAGATTCTTTTGGTGTTCATCCTATTTATTCCACCATGGTTAACTTTATTATGATTATTTTTAAATGATTTTCCTATTGGTCCATTTTTTTAACAAAAGGGCAAACATTATTTCTAATACTCAAAGCATGTACAATCTTCAAGGGAACAAATTCTTATGCCCTGTCTATGGTGTTTGGAGGTCTCTTTCTCTCTTGCTGATTGTCTATTTTCAGTCCATCTAGATTTTTTTGATTCTCTAGGATTGGTGTGCCATGACTCTTTTTAAGACAAACAGACCTACTTTGGTATCATTTCTTTTTAACATGTATTTGTTTGCCTTTATGTTAAAAAGTATGCTTAGCATATGAGATTAGCTTTCATGTAAACATTTCAATGAACAAGATAGCTGATTTTTCTAACTTAATTAATCTCTTTTTGGATAATCACTACAAATTTAAAAAAAAAAAATAGAAGCACTATTATCAAGAACAGTTATGTTGAGGTCTAGATTTTTTTTCTTTTCGTGATTCTTTGGAATTTTACCCGGAAGGCACAATTGATGTATTTGTCCTTGGAGTTGTACTATATTTTCTTTGATCTCCCCAAAACTAATGTACCTCATAGAGACGACAAGGAGAAATTCACAAGATCATTTCCTCCAATACAAGCGCAAATGAACAAGTCTAAACATTCATTTTATGGTTATTGCTATTCATGTAATAACTTTGGTCATAAAGTAGTAGATTGTTGGACACATGCAAGAAACAATGGTTGGATCATGAATAGAGGTCCTCATGGGTTGCCAAAAAGAAAGGACAACATCATATGTTATAGATGCAACCATCTTGGTCATAAGGCAAGAAGTTGTAAAACACAAGGAAGAAATGATGGACAGAACAAAGATGCTTATGAGTTTTCAAAAAGAAGCTATAATTCCTTTGGCCATTTGGTGGATTGAAATGTCACATCCTACAAGTGCAACAACTATAGGCATGTAATAACCACCCTAATTTTTTCTAAAATCTTCACCTATTAGCATTAGCCAAAATGCAATAATAATCAACATAATAAGGAACCCTCCACTTTTTGAACACCTAGATCTCGATGTGGGCAAGGTGAGAGCATACGATGAAAGGGGATATTGCATTACTAAAAATCAAGCTAATTGAAATAGACACCTTCCACTTTCTGATCACCCAGATCATGATATGGGCAAGGTGAGAGCATATGGTGAGAAGGCTTACAAACTGAAATCTTCTATGCTACCGCTTCTTCAATGGGGTGAGTAATCAAAACCAAATGCATGAAAGTAATCATCCACTTATTCAACGGGAAGTACAAGAAAGTAAATAGCACTTGGCAGCAAGCCGACCAATCACACAATCCTCCGCTTGTTCAACGGGCATAACAAGAAAGCAAATAAGAACTCGACCACTTATTCAGTGGGAGTAACAGGTAACATAAAGAAAGGATCAACCACTTATTCAGTGGGAGCAACCACCTGTTCAGTGGGGTAAGTATCCAAAAATAACTTGAGAGCAAAGAGCTGATTGGTACTACCAATTCAGCATTACAATGAGAGTCTGATACAAGATAATTTGAAATGAACTAGTCAATATGATAGTCCAATACATCAATGATCAATCCCTACAACATAAGATCAGTTAGGCATCATAAAACATGAAAGGACAAGAGTATATCAGGTCTGATTTGACTGGTGCAGCAGTCTGATATGCATAAACAACGAATACGAAACACCAACCAGCACCCTTCAAACACTCATAACTTCCCCCAAACTCATTGGAAACTCCTCAAACCACTGGAAAATGGAAGAGCAGGCCTAGGTGTCCAAAACCAAGTATCAAACCACCACCAACAAATCTGTACAGCTTTGGCACAAATCCCAATGCACCTGTAGCAAATGGTACGACCTCCTAGATAGGTTGACCTCTTCTCAAAAATCAATTTCTCCACCTAAAATAGCCAAAATTTGGGCAAGGGGTCATCCAAGCATGAGAAAAACATAAGATCAACACCACAAAAAGATCTCAACTCCTCTGATCAATACGAGAAAAAACATGGGTTAGCCATGCATAAACCAGCAACATCAGAAACTAATAACACACTCCAAAAAGCCTTCAAACTGCAAACTAACGCACACCCACACTCCAAAAATACTGGAAAACGTCAAAGCTAACCAAAACTAAAGCAAAAGAGAAAGTCATCACCAATGTTTGCTCAACTGCAACCCCTAAGATGAAGCTGCAACACTATTCAGATAGGAGATATCTTTCAATCTTGAAATTGAAGTTAGCTTGGAGGGATTTCATCCTCAAAGCCCCAAGAGTTCATTCTGCATTTCGGCAACACTTCGTTATATCAAGATCGCATATCAAATGAGAGCAAGAGAGGGCATATAAATAGGCTCCAAGACCCAGAAGTTTGAAATGCATTTCCCTCCAAAAAGGGACGCCACCTTTTGGAGCAATATAATATTCAATAAAAATCACTTAACCTTCAAACCTTGGCATCCACTTTTGCTTGGCACAAATTAACCTTTTAAAATGCATGTCTTCTCAAGATAGGCGTCCAACACATGAGTCCCTCTTTTAAAAACAACTTAAGTTGTTCACTCTAGGCATGGGGGCCAAAAAGCAACATGAAAATATAAAACAAATTAAGTTTGCCAACCTTCTATTTTTCGAACTCCAAGAATGTTGGAGAAGCCAGTACTCAGAATATCAAGACGCCAAACACTTCACTGCCACACTACCAGAAATAGTAACCTTGAGCTGAAAAGCTACCAAGACACATTGCCAAAAATAGAACTTACTAAAAATAGCCTATTGCTAAAAATAGTAAGTGACTCCAATCTCAAAATGAGCACATTCGGGGTAACCATAGTCACTAACTAAAAATAGTAAGTCTAAAAATAGCAGTGACTGCCCACCAAAGTTCTCAAAAACCTAGAAAGACCCAGAAAGCATACTGGCAAACTCCTACAAAGAACTCCTGAAAAATTGACATGAAACCTCCATGAATATTGGAAACCCTAAAAATTGCCTCCAAGTAGCTTATAGGTCTCCGAAAATAGGCTAATCGTCACAGCACTGCCTAGGATTGAGAAGGGGACATTACACTTACAAACTAAAATCTTCTATGCTACCACTTCTTCGGTGGGGTGAGTAATCAAAACCAAATGCATGAAAGTGATCATCCGCTTATTTGGTGGCAAGTACAAGAAAGTAAATAGCACTCAGTGGCAAGCCGACCAATCGCACAATCCTCCGCTTGTTCATTGACATAACAAGAAAGCAAATAAAGAACTCGACCACTTATTCAACAGGAGTAACAAGTAACATAAAGAAAGGCTCAACCACTTATTTCAGTGGGAGTAACCACTTGTTTAGTGGGGTGAGTATCAAAGATAATTACAGGAGCATTCACCAACAATACTACTAATGGTGTTACAATAAGCTCATCATAAATTATATCAGTCCATCAAAGCTACTACTATGAAAGGAAAGTGATGGAAATATGAAGTATAATCCCCAAAGATGCTATAATGAAAGTATGAGTACACCCCCACAAAATATCGCAAGTATACCTCAATGAAGGTCCTCTGAAGGTCAATGAAAGTTCAAATGAGTCACTACAACAAGTCTGATGCACTGGACAACAGTCTAATAAGCACGAACAACAAGCCTAAAACCCCAACCAGCAATCATCCAATGAGCATAACTTCTCCTATACTCATTAGAATCACCCCAAATCACTTGCAAATGACAAAACAGGCCTAGGTGTCCAATGTGAGCTATCAAGCAACCCCCAAAAGGATTGATCAGCAGCAAACCCACTCAAAAATCCTCCAACAAGATGGTATAGCCTCCCTAGGTAGGTCGACCCACTCCCAAAAATCCAACTCTCACTCTAAATTCACCAAAACTCGAGAAAAGTGGTGCCCAAGTACAAGGAATGCAACGAACAAACACCCACAAAATGATCTCCAGTCTTTTGATCAGCGTGAATGAAAAGGTGGTACGGTTGGGCTAGGAAAACAAAGACCAGAAAACTGAAAACTCCAGAAATCACTCCAAAAATGCCTTCAAAACGTTGCAAGAAGAGTTAACACACCAAAGAAAAACTAGAAGACATCATAGGAACCCAAAACTGAAAGAAACAAGGAAGCCATCACCAGTATGAGCTCAACTAAAACCCCTGAAATGGAGCTACACCACTATTTAGCTAGGAGCTATCTTGCAATCTCGAAATTGAAGTCGACTTAGAGGGATTTCATCCTCAAAGCCCAAGGAGATCTCTCTGCATTTCGACAACACTTCGTTATCAGAAATTAGCATATCCGAATGAGAGTAAATGAGGGCATATATATAGCTTTTGAGACCCAAAAGTTTGAAAACTCTTTCTCTCCAAAAGGGGTTGCCACACATGGGGAGAGAAATAAACTTTATTAAAAATCACTTAATACCTTCACTTTTGGCGTCCACTTTGTCTATGCATAAATTTTTCTTTTTGAAAACAAGTCAACAAGTGCTAGGTGTGGGGGTCCAATGGGCCACTTTGACATTATAAAATTAATTTAAGTTGCAAAACTTCCCTTTTTCGAACTCCAAGGATGGTGGAGAAGCCAACTGCTAAAAATATCAAGATGCCAACAACTGCTGGAAATAGTAACTCTACACTGCAAAATTGCCAAGACCACTACCATAAATAGCACTTACTAAAAATAGCATACTGATAAAAATAGTGTGTCCAAACTCAAAATAAGCACATTCTGAGATGCAGTTGTGATTTACTAAAAACAATAAGTACTAAAATAAACACTACTAAAAATAGCAGTGATTGCCCACCAAAGATCTCAAAAAATCTAAAAAGACCCAGAAAACCCTCTGGCAAACTCCTACAACAACCTCCAGAAAAACTGACGAGAAACCTCCAAGAATATTGGAAACCCTAGAAATGCCTCCGAGTAGCCTACGGGACTTTGAAAATAGGCTAATGGTCACTGGAAAGCTTAGGACCAAAAATGGGACATTACAAGGCATATGGCATGATTGCGTAGAGGTAATTATCCGATTTTGTGGAGCAACTGAATAGTTTGGTTTGCATTATGGAAAATATTTATACATGGATGAAGCGACTAACCGTGTATTCGCAAGTACAAAAAATAGCTTAAATAAGCTATCAAACAATAACAAACTAAAACCAAATGCTAACAATTAAACAAACTATAAACAACCAAACAAACCATACAGGTAATGATAGAATATCCAACATTCCCCCCTTATTACATCATTATTTTAAAGTACATATAAGACAATCCTGAAAAACTTTCAAACTTCACACGTGCAAGAGGTTTTGTGAAGATATCAACACATTGATCCCGAGTTGAGAAGAACTGGAGTTGGGTGTTGTTTTGTTGAACATGTTCTTGTATGAAGTGACAATCAACTTCAATATGCTTGGTTTATTCATGAAACACTGGATTACGAACTAGCTTGAGAACAATTTGATTGTCACAATAGAGGGTAGTAGGTTGGTTTTGTGGTACCCCCGATTCTTCTAATATGCGACGTAGCCATACTGCTTCACAAACTACTGCATTTGCTACACGATATTCTGCTTCTGTTGAGGAACGAGCAACTATGGCTTGTTTCTTCCCCAAGAAATAGGACCTGAACCCAAGAAGAAAAAAAATCCAGATGTGGATTTCCTATCATCAACTAAACTTGCATAATCTACATTTGTATACCCTGTCAAGAAGAATTGATCACTCCTTTTATATTCCAAACCATGATTCATTGTAGCTTGGATATACCTTAGTACCCGTTTTGCTGCTTTCCAATGACAAATTTTTGGTTCTTGCATAAATCTTGATAGATAATTAATAGAAAAACTAATATATGGTCTGGTATAAGTCAAGTAAATTAAACCTCCAATCATTTTCTGATAGAGAGTTGCACTCACCTGAGGAGATGAATCAGAAACAGATAACTGCAAACCTGATTCCATAGGTGTAGACATGGGTTTGGAATCCAACATTCTGAACTTCTCAAGTAATTTCTTGGTATATTTTCTTTGAGATACAAAGATATGGTGATTTATTTGCCATACCTCTAAACTGAGACAATAGTGAAGTATCCCAAGATCTGTCATATCAAAGGCCTACATGAGACCATTCTTGGTTGTCTCAATCGTTGCTTCTGAGCTGCCTGTGATAACTAAGTCATCAACATATACATGAATGATCACAATATCCCCCCCTTGATCCTTGAAATAGAGATTTGGATCAGATGGATGCCTAGTAAAACCATGTTTTAGCAAATGTTCATCAATTTTAATATACCAAGCTCTTGGAGCTTGTTTGAGAGAATATAGGGACTTAACAAGTTTGCATACCTTTTCTTCTTTATCAGGTGCAATGTATCCCTTTGGTTGGGTCATATAGACCTCCTCCTTAAGGTCTCCATTAAGAAATGCACTTTTTACATCCGTTTGATACAATTTCCATCCAAATTATGCAACTAAAGCAAAAATCATTCTGATGGTTTTAATTTTTGTTGTGGGAGCAAATGTTTCCTCATAGTTTATCCCTTCTTTTTGGGCATAACCCTTGGCTACAAGTCTAGCCTTATGTCTATCTATACTACCATCTTCTTTATACTTAGTTTTGAATATCCATTTACATCCAATTTCTTTCTTACCAGGTGGTAGATCAACAAGCTCCCAAGTGTTGTTTTTCATTAGGGATTGATACTCTGCATCCATAGCCTCTTTCCAAGGCTTTGATTTGAGTGCTTCTTGAACATTAGATGGTTCAAAATTATCAGCAATTGAACTCATTAATGCTAGATGTACCTCATTGTGAGTCATGCTATGAGTCCTTGGTCCTAAAGTGGAAGTGTCTAGGACTCCATCTAGCTTTGCATCGTGAATGGTACTAGTATACCACTTAGGCAAAGGTCTTGTGATATTTGTAGGTGTTGAGTTAATTTGACTATCAACATCCCCATTATAATTCCCATCCATGTTGAAAATAGGAGGACTATCTGGATCAGGTGATGATGTGGAAGGTGACCTTGAATCACTCTTCTCATCAAAAATTACATCTCCACTGATATATATCTTCTTTGCATTAGGATCCATAAGGTGATATGACTTAGATTCATTACTATATCAAAGAAGAATACATTGAATTGATTTTTCATCTAGCTTCTTTCTTTTTTGTTTAGGAATGTGCATATAGGTAGTGCATCCAAACACACAAAGATGAGAGATAGAAGGCTTTACCCCTATCCATGCTTCTTCTGGTGTGATGCCATCAAGTGCTTTGGTTGGTGCACGATTCAGAAGATAAACTGTTGTGTGCACAACTTCAGCCCAATAAGCATGTCCCAAATGAGAATCCTTCAACATGCTTCGAACCATCTCCATGATGATGCGATTCCTCCGTTCAACAACACCATTTTGTTGAGGTATGTATGCTGCAATCAATTGAGGCCGAATTCCATTTTCCTTCAAGTAGGTGGAGAATTTTATGTTGGAGTATTCCCCCCTTGATTTAAGCAGAGGACATGAATATGATGATTCATATCTTTCTCCACAAGAGTCCAAAACTCTTTGAAGTAGGAAAAAGCTTCATCTTTACTTTGCAAACAATAGACCCACATTTTCCTTGTGTGATCATCAAGAAAATGCTGAAAGTACTTGAATCCATTGTGACTAGGTGCCGTGGGCCCACACAGATCAATGTGCACCAGCTACAAAGGTTGGCTTGCACGATTCTCACTAGGATAGAAGGGTGATCTATGTTGTTTTCCAGCAATACAACTAGAACAAATAGCACTCGACTTCTCAAGTGAGGGAATCCCTTTGACCATGCTTTTCTTACTAAGTGTTAGCAAGTAACTAGTGCTTAAATGACCAAATCTACGATGCCATAAGATAGCAAGATCATTATCCTTAGTCACTAACGCTTGATTATTGGCAATTGTATCAAGCCTAAACATTTTACCAATTTCAGTAGCACTTGCAACAATCTTTTCCTTTTTAGACTTATTACGGATTAGACATACCTTTTTATCAAACTCAATCTTTAGGTTGTGATTAAGAAATTGATTAACAGAAAGGATATTTTTGGTTAGTCCTGGCACATACAAAACTTTAGTGAGTCTACAACGATGAATGCCAAACTGCAAGGAGATATCACCAATACCTTGGATGTCATAGGTGGTATCATCTCCAAGAGACACTTTACCATGATGGGGTTTCAATGTGAGAAACCACTCATGTCCAGTTATTTTCTTTGTAGCACCTGATTCCACATACCAAATTGAGGTTGATTGTGAACTATCTTCCGAAGTGTGGGCTGAAAATACGTATTCCTCTTCTTGAGAGTCTTCTTCAACAACATTACCATGTTGTTTCTATTTGTTCTTCTGCTCCCATTGTGCATTGCAACTTTGAGATGACTTCTTTTGAAGTGATTTGTTGGATGATCCTTTGTTCAAGGAATTGTCCCAACAATTTTTCACATCATGTCCAATCCTTTCACATATTGGACACTTCTTCTGAGATTTGGATGAGTTACCAGATTTAGGTGGTCCACTAGATAGCTTCATAGGCTTCTTGCCTTTATGACGAGTGCTCATGTGTAATGTCCCCTTTTTCGTAGCCATCTCAGTGTGATTTCTTAGCCTTTAGTCTCCGAAGGCTAAGTGGAGAAATAAGGGAGAAATTAATTAAGTTAATTATTTATTAAGTCATCACATAAATTAAAAATTAAAAGGGCGACTTTATATTTAATTAATTTAATTAAGTGACTAAATAAATTATTATAACATAAAGTCACAAAATAAAATAAAAGAATTTTGTGGAAGCTTCTAGATGGGCCACCCTAGACTTGGTGAGAAAAGTATAAAATGAGGGGGTCAGCCTTTGTTTCATTTTTTATCTAGGACATTTGACACTTGACTTTAATATACTTGTTGTGGATGAGCCTTGGGGTTTCTGCATACTACATTGGAGGTCTTTGGGAATGAATAATCCCATTGATTTTGCATAACTGAGGTAGTGAAACTATCTACTGAAGGGTTGCAGCTGTTGGAGGAGATATCTCAGTCTTCTCACCTTTACAAAATTTGTGGCCAAAAGCCAATTTTGAGGAGTTCGATTTAGGGTTGTTTGAAGATCTTTTTGCTGATTAGAGACATCATTCTCATTTTCTCTAAGGGACGATTTTGGCATAATATAATATTCTGATGTAATTTTCAGTCAACATAACAGCTTGTTGGAGAGCCATGATTTTGATCATGGAGGCCTTGGATTGCATCGATTTCCTTCTTGAGCTTGGGCGCACCATTCCTTGATGCTTTGCAATGATATTTGGAGCTTGAAGGGGACGATAGAAGCTGCCATTTATTTTATTTGTGCAATCTGACCCAGAACAGAGGTGGCATACAAGAAGGGTCGATTTCATCATTGGGAGGAAGCTACTTCATCAATAAGGATTGTTATATTGTCTCCAGCTTGTCTACATTATTTGCATCAGGTTCCTCTTATTATTTGCTTCATATATATGCATTTTAGAATAATGTCATGGCTGCCATTTGTACTCAGATTTGTAGGAGTTGCATAAAATTGTAATGCCAAGAGTCTTGGCCCTTCTATAGCAGCATTGTATTAGACAATATATCTCAATAAAGGAGTTATAAGTTGCAGGTCATATATTTGTTGTAATGAGCATATTTATATCTTTCATGGTCAGCATATTAGTGTTCATGCCAAGTGTTTGACAAAATGTCAATTGGCTGTAGATGCACTTTTCTCATGTAGTATTCATATATTTACATTTGTAAATTCTAAAAGATTATTGCATTTCATTTAGTTCTTGCTTAGACATCATAGAAGTCCTTTGAAAGCATTTAAATCATATTTGACATCATCTCAAGCAAACGAAAACAAACTGAAAACCAGAACAGCAAGTTTAGAGGTTGTGAGAGAAGTGTTTGACAATATTCCTTGGGCCTTATATCAGCATATTGAAGGACATATTTAGCAAGGAATAATATTGTGGTATCGGGACATTTTAAGTGTGAACATTGCCATTTTAGTCTATCTCTCTTCCTTTAGGGTGAAAATCCCTAGACGTGTTAGAGGGCTCGTAGTTACTAAAATCTTTGTTTTCATTTTGGTGAACCTATCCATATTCCTTGGGTTTAGATTCAGAAAGTTAAGGCCAAAGTCTGCAAGGGATACTACATCATGGCATGATCCTCATCCTCACGTTTGTGCCTTAAAGAATCTTCTTTTAGAGTAGATTCACAAGCTTCTCAAAAGTGGGTGTTGTCTTAGTGACATTCAAAGTTGTCACAAAGACTTTGTATCTGGAAGGTAGCACCCGTAGAACAATAGGCACCAAAACTACATCATCAATTTTTTCTCCCAATCCTTGTAATGAGGCTCTCAACTCTGCAATCCTTTTGAGAAAGGATTCCAACTGTTCTCCATTCTTCATCTTTAGGCCATGTAGCTGACTCTACAAATTCAGGTCTGATTCTAATTCTTGTCCTCATATATCATCTTGAGCTTGTCCCATGCATCTTTGGTTGTGGACGAGTCTCAGATGAAAGGCCGAACTTCATCAGACACACTGAACAAAATGATCAATTTTTCCTTTCTGTCGGCTTGATCAATTTTCTTTTGTTCATCAACATCTGTTTTGTGGCGTGTTGTGGTTCCACTAACCACATTCCAAAATTCCTCAAACTCAAGTTGAGTTTTAAGTTTGGTCTTCCATGCAAAATAATTATTCCCATGTAACAATTGGGAATTTGGAAGAAGAAATTTCAAAGAACTGGATTCCATTAAGGTGTTTTCTTGTCTTATTTCTCGTCACTCAGATCAGAAAAATGCCGCAAAGGAGAGGATAATATAGGAAAAAACCAAAATTAAAACATAACTGAGTTGATGAAAAGAGTGACACCCTACTTGTCTATTCACTTATGACATAGTCATGACTACTAAAATTGACTTCAAGAAGAATCTTACAATAGCAAGTTTATCATATCTTGAGTTCTTTTATACTCAAAATATGACATTTGAACATGATTGTATGACCAAAAAAAATAATAATCTAAAATTACTTGTAAATATCTAAGAAATTTATACCCATGCCATCAACCTATTTCTAGAAAGACCGAATTACATAGAATGCCTTGAATACCTCCAATGCAGAAGATAACCTCCAATTGTTGGCCCACGTTTGCTATTGCGTCAAAAGATTTATCTATCAACGCTTGATACAAATGGTAGAGACATGGATTGCACACGAGACGGTTAGTCCCTTGTCACGAATCTCGAGGAGAGCGCTAACCATATTCCAACAATTTCCCCCTCAACATTATTCGAGGGGATTCAAACCCGTGACCCAGGTCTCTGATACCATATACACACCTAGATGAATATAACTAGCTAATATAAGCACCATACATCAGATATCAATTACAAAACTAAACCCGATGAATACCATGGGAGATAGATTGTGGCTATGTAACATTTGGAACAAAGATTCATGGTTGTCGCACTTCCAAATAAGCCACCGTTGATTGCACAAAGAATGGGAACCCCAGGAGGCTAATAGTTGGTCTCATCAAAATGAGCAAGGATATTTAAAGATCATCAACATAAAAAAATACCCAATTTGCAATCTTGATCTCTTTACAGCTGCTCTGAACAGACACAGATGATCCTCCAAAGTGAATCCAATCGCTCAATCGATCAATCACAGGTTTGAAATAGATGCCATGATAAAGGAAAATCATGCCTCACAAATTGAACAGGGAACGTTTACAGCAATCAACATTATTGTTCCCATACAAAATTACAGAGGCCAGATGGAGAATCCCACGAGGATGCCCAGAGGGATGCTGAACTTAAGCCTCGGAAAATTTCATGCCACTCTTATCTAGAGCCGACATGAGAATGTGAAGCCTGAAAGCCCGTTACAATGCTGAGTGTCTTGAATAAAAAGCTTTTGATGCCCTCAACGTTGAAATGTAAACTGTCAAAAAACACCCTGAACCAACAATTTTTGACACCTTGTGAATGGCTCTAGACCGATCGAATTCAAGGAAAACAAGAGATGAAATCGCAATGGGTGGTTTGTGCTACTGATCCATTCGCCTTGCCATCTCATCAAGAGAATATGTAGACCAGATCAGGATTATAAGGGGAGTCACTGTCTTGAGTCACATTACAAGAAACAAGATTGCTTACGCTACGCCACTCTCAATACACCAAGTAAAATCAAACGTCTGTATACAATAGGCATTAATGATATCGGCCTCTCAATAGATAGATCATGGAGCCTTCAAATCCACCTTCAAAGGATGTATTAACAAGCCTTCTTAGCCAACTCCTTCATGACCACTTCCTTTGCAACGGAATTAGGCTTAGACTTAGTCATAGTTTTAGCCACGGGCTCAACAAGATTTTGCACTTTTCTAGCATAGAATAATATATTCTAAACTTCTAGCTCTAATATATAGCAAAGGTAGATCTTCAAATCTTCTCAAGCAAATCATAATTAATATGAAACACAGCCACAGGAATAATCTGATGGCTATGATAATTTGGCCAATATTCTATTCATATCACTAAATAATAGGCATAGGAAATGATACTGGTCCGATACCATATCAGATTTTGTGGAGCAATCAAATAGTTTGGTTTGCATTATGGAAAATATTTATACATGGAGGAAGCGACTAACCATGTATTCACAGGTACAACAAATAGCTTAAAAAAGCTATCAAACAATAACAAACTAAAACCAAATGCTAACAATTAAACAAACTATAAATAACCAGACAAACCATACAGGTAATGATGGAATATCCAACAGTAATTTTGTGGAATACCCTAAACAAAAAAAAGAAAGTGGAAGCCATGAATAAGAAAAAGTGTCATGTCCCCAAGATCGTGACACTAGAGATACAAAGTATTGGGATATTGAATCAATACCAAATTATAAATATAAAATGCAATTTAAAATAATTATCACCGATAACATTATAATCATAATGGTCAAATATAAAATATAAATATTAATATAATATAATTATAATATTTAACGTTATAAATATCAAAATATAAATACTAACAATTTAAATACTATAACCATCATGATACAATAGAAATAAAACACACTGAGTATTAAATGTATACATATAAGAAATAAATACTTCAGGCTTGTCTTGGCATATAAAATCTCATCGAATATTGGAGTGCGTATTCTAAGGTTAGAACTTATACCTTTTCCTTAATCAGTATTTCTATGCTCAAAATAATAACTGACGGCTTATAATGAATGAATGCTTGAAGTCTGAGTATCTCACCGCTTGATGTTTTAGCAACCTTGTCATCAATCCTCATTATTTGCGTGAAGACTTATTGGATCGGGTAAATCGCATAAAGTATATAATGGGTTTGACGACTATTACATCTAACCACAACTTAGACCATTATTGTAAGGAGTATTACTATCACGATTGGGGAAGCGACGAGCATATGTTCATGACGATGGAAACACTCCTTCTTGCGATCAAAACCGATGGAGCCACCGTATGTTATGCGAAGGATCTAATAACCGCCGATTTATACTAGAAATTGCTTATTAATTATTAAGCCATACTAAGATACCAAAGCTTGGTTATTCACCGACAACTTGTCACCTATGACAAATACAATTTGATCTGCTGCCAGGTCACTGCTTGCTTGGCACTTTTCCATTTGAAGTCACCAAATCGATTTATCCCTATCGAACATATAAGTATGTCGCATTTACGCGATTATATGATTTGCTAAAGGTATTCAAGACTAGCCGTGATTCCAGTAAGAACCCTGGGAGAGTAGTCAGGAATGGTATTAGGAATTAAGTAAGGATATGTAATTAGAGGAAGGCAGCGAACTTACTAAGGGGATTAGTATTTTCAACAAACGGGAATAAATGATAACCGCTTAACTAAAGTTCATGTTCTATAAGGTGGACCTCTCTATTCAAAAGACACATCCTTTCTTCAGACATGAAGATATAAAAGGATAATGAAATTTGTAGAAAAAGGGGAAGGATATAGAATAAGCAGTGATATATCTCTCTTTAATAGGTAGATCTTAAGTGCTCTTAAGGAGGCCTAGGTACATCAAGTTAGGCTGCTTAAATAACCAATAGGCATTCAGAAAATAGCACCATCAATTGCATGCATAAAAACAAATAGATTAATCAGGAACTACTCCCTATTCATAGTGTATATTTTGCATTCTTAATATAACTGAAATTTGTAGATTACATATACAGCCACTAGGATTAGTAATAGAAAATTACTCCTCTTCACCAAATTATCAATCATCATTGTCAATAAATACAAAGGCTGATTACCAGGTTAAGGGAGTCTTGAAGGCTATCATTTAGAACTACTATTGAAACCATTAAGTCTAGACCCATTTGACTATTTAATTTTGAAGATTAAAGCACAAAGAGAGGTAACTGGATCGCAAAGGTTCAGGAATACGACTTGGAGATCAAGCCGACCAAACTCGTTCGCAGGAGAGGTCTATGTTAGCTAATGCAAAATATAGTGATCTAAAGCACCAGGCTGCTAATGGTGAACGTGAAACTGAAATATAAGAGGACCTTCCCATGGTCCTACTTGTTGATTCTGCAAAGGAATGGTACACTGAATATGGTACTATTTAACTCATGGAGAATGTCCAACTCACATGGACAAACTGCAGAAAAGAACATTGAGATTGAAAGCACAAAATTATGTGCTTATGAATAACATTCTATACAAGCGTGGGCTTGATGGAACATTTTTTTTATGTGTCAATAGGGACCAACAACATCGTTTGCTGGAGTCATTTCACAGTGAAGCATGCGGTGGCCACTTTTCATCGAGTGTTACGACATTCAAAATCCTGCGAGCATAGTTCTATTGTCTGACTATGTTTAGCGATGCGTATGATTGGGTGCACAAATGTCAAATGTGCCAATAGTTTGTTGCCAAAATTAAACTGGCAGCCATCCCACTCAGGCCGGTTATAATTGATGCTCTATTCCAGTAATGGGGATTTAGACTTTGAAGGACCAATCAACCCACATTCCAATAAGGGGCATTTTTATGTCTTAACAACAACATATTATTTGACAAAGTGGGTTGAGGCCATTCCTACCAAGCAGGGTACCTCCGAAGTCGTGTGTGACTTCCTGAAAGAAAATATAATTTCATGCTTTGGGGTACCACGAACGTTTGTGATTGACAACACAGCAAGTTTCTCATTTGAGGAGCTAGTAGAATTTTGTTTGATCACGACATCACCTTGTCTCATTTATTAGTTTATTACCCTCAAGGTAATGGACAAGCCGAATCATCAAACAAAAAAATAGTCACAATTATACGCAAGCTAGTTGACTCCAATCAACGAGCTTGGCACAAGAAATTTTATGACGCTCTCTAGGCCGACAAAATCACTCCCAAGAGAGCCATCGGCACTTCACATTTCATTATCATGTATGGTACAGGGGCTATGCTACCCATCACACTAGAGTTGTCCGCTTTGCAGCTGGCAACCGTGGTGGAAGATGGGGAATTCAAAGATCTAATTGAAAAGTGTGTCTTATACCTGATCAAGCTGGAAGAAGAAAGGGTCGAAGTAGTTGATAGAATCACTCAGCATCAAGAGCAAGTGAAGAAGATTTTCGATAAGAATGCTTGTCAACGAGACTTTAAGATTGGAGATGAAGTCCTGTTATGGGACAAAAGACATGATCCCTAGGGAATGCACAAAAAATTTGATTCCTTGTGGCTAGGGCCATTCAAGATCCACGAGTTTGCAAGAGAGAATTCTTATATTCTCTCACACTTGGATGGAAGGCTCTTTCTGTTGCCATACAGTGGGAAATATCTTAAACATTTCATCCCTTCGGGGGTGGAGTGAAATTTTATAAATAATTTTCTTTTGTTTTTCGTAATGTGTTTCCCCTTTTCGTAATGTTTACGTTATGCCATAATGTTTTTCCCCGTTCCATAAAGTTTTGTCATGTTCTAGGTGATTTCTTAGACAGTTTTTTTTAGGTGATTTAGGAAAGTTCCAACCAGTAAGTGATTAGGAAATAGTCCTGACTCCAATTCCCAAATGATAAGACACTGGTTTGCGCTTAAATATCCAGAGATTCTACATTCTCCTATGCCGTAAGTATCCGACATGGTCCCCAGATGGAGCCTAATGTTGTACCCAAAATAAAAAATTTGCTTCATTAAGGCATTTTGATAAAAATGGTCAAAATCTTGTGAAATTATCGTCAAAAGTCAATAAAGGTGAAAGTCTCTAAAAATAGAAATTGTCTTTTTATAGAAATTTCTGAACAACAAACAGATCATGGGGTTTTTCTGAGTTTATTGTCTAGAGGATACTTGCAAAATTTTGAAAATTTTGAAATTAGGAATTTAGGCCCCTATTTTTTAGAAAAACCCTAAAAATAGAATCTTTCCAGAAATGGCTCAAAATGATTTTGATTAGTTAATCTTTCATCATGATCACAATGGTTCAGTCAGAATCATAAAAAAATCAATTTTGCTCTGGTGGGTCTATTTCACTTTTTCAAGAGAAAAGTTAGGACCTTCGAGGTCATCAATGGAGGATGGCCAGATACTAGGTGTCAGAATCTAAGCTTCAAATGCTGCACAAAACAATCTATGGTGAGAGATGCTTGAAAAATGGTGAACGATGGAGGAGAATTTCAAAAGTTGAAAAATGCAAAAAAAAACTAAGTTTGGAAAAGCTTGAATGCCTTGTTTCAAGAGAGATGCTTGGCAGTCAATGCCTTGGCCAAAATTTCAAATGTCTGTGCACATGAAATGTTGAAAGCAATCACAACGGTGAATGCATTCGCATCGTCAACAATGCAATCAACATAGTCAAAAAGATGGTGAACGCGAAGTGTGAGAAGGTGAAAATCTTCGAGAAATGAATAACATTGGAGCCAAAAGCGCCCCTGAAGGCCAGGGGCGCCCTTAAATTCAAGGGTCCAAATGCAATTGTTAAGACTTGCAGTTTTGGGGGTCTTCTTCAAAATTCTTCCAGCTTCATGATGAATCCGACATCCAATCCATGGGATCTATCAAACACCAAGAAACAAAGATCAAGCGAGAAATGTTGAAAGCCAAGAAACTCAAAATTGATGAAGTCTAGAGAAGAAAAGCGCCCCTGCAAGTCAAGGGCCTGTTGTGACCTATTTCACACATCGCCCCATCGCAAATAGGGACCCCCAAGTTTTGGTTCCGCCCTCCGCGCAATGTCTTTTAGAGTTCAATTTGAATAACTTTTTGAGAGTCAGTCCGGCCAAGTTGTAAGTTTGAGTCCGTTTGAATGCTTAAACTTCATGGAAATGCTCAGAAGACCCAGTAGACAAGGAACGCCATTGCTTTTGGTCAATTCTGACACTTCCTATTTTTTAGGGGTTTTGCTTTTTTGCTTTTTGCTTTTTTGATTTTCGGCATTTTTAGGCCATTCTGGAGTTCCTATTTTTTAGGGATGCTTTTTGCTTTTTCTATTTTTGGAAAGTTTCTATTTTGGGAAAAAGTTTCTATTTCTGGATCCCATCAAGCAAGAAGTCAACACGCCTCTAGAAATCATCAAAATCAAGGAAAAATGGCAAAAGTTTGGGAAAATGGCTAAGTCTGAGAGAGGCGCCTATGAGAGAAGAATGGTAGGAAGGCTACTAAGTCCACCCAGCAAGGTGAAAAATGGCATGAAGTCTAGCAAGTCTGCCCAACATAAAGGAGAAATGGCAAAGGCAAGTTGAAGTCCGCCATATGCTAAAATAGCAAGAGGCATGTGAAATCCGCCCCAAGAAGTTTGGAGAAGGGAGGAAATATGAAGGGGTCTGCTCCAAGATGTTTGGAAAAGGGTGAAATTGCAAGAAAAAGTCACCTTATGTTGAATTAAACAGCCAATTACAAGTGAAGTCCGCCGTTGGACAAGGCAAGAACAAAACTCGCCATGGCAAGAAAAGGTTGAAGTCCGCCTTAGACAAATGGAAGGTAAAACACGCCATTGGCAAGGAAATATGGAGAAATTCACCTAACTTAAGGAAAATTTTATTTTCTAAGGCATGAAAAATGGAAAAATGTCTAGATAGAGAAGAGGTTAGGCCGGCTTGAAAATCACTCCTCAGCAAGATAAAATGATATTCTTTGGCAAGAAACAGAGAATGTAAGGCAGAGCAAGTGTGAAGTCCGCCCCTCTCGGCTGAGATAAAATCCTAAGGCGAATAAAAAAATGACAAAGTGGCAGAGATCTCCAAGTTCGCCCAACCCAGAAGATGAATCGTTTGGCTAAGTAAAAATGTCCAGAGGGGTCAGAAGTCCGCCCGGAGAGTTGAAATTTGGTAGACGAATTATTGAGCACATTTTGGCTAGGCAGACAATTGGAAGATAAAATATTTGGCCGCGAACAAACAAACTTAGCCATGTGTCAAGGTTAAACGGGTTGGAATTTTGAATATTTTAATATTTTTAATTATTTTCCAACACTTAGGGAATTTTAATTAAAAAATTCGAAGTCTGGAGATTATTTGGAAGATTAAATTATTCTGCCTTAGGTAAATTTAAAATTGCCATGATTCGAAAATTTAAAGTATGCTGGAAAATTAATTTTAAACAATTAATTTAATATCTTTTGATATTTTCTCCAACACTTAGGCAATTTTTTTAAGAGATTCAAAAATCTCAAACAGAGGTGGCACAGAGATGAAAATTGGAAAAGTTGCCTCAGCAATTGAAAATGAAATTAGAAACTTGCCAATCTGAGAAGAAAAACGTTTCTAAAATTGGAAGAAAATCAGAGAAAAGAAAGCAATCCCTTGAGGAAAATCACACTTCTCAACCATAAAATAAGTTTTAGCAACTCATTTCTTCACAATTTCGACTGAGAAGAAGCTATCTCTCTCGAATCTTCAGGGAATCGTTTGCGAAGGATAAGTTCATGAAAGTAACATTGTTGTGGGAATCAAGGAAGCAATTTCTTGTTGACAGGCGTGATTTTTAGAAAGAAAGAAGTTATTTCTTTGCTGAAAATTGTACTTTCCAGCTTTGGCGCACTTCCTCTGGCAAATTTTCAGAATTTTTAAATTCATTTGCAACCAGAATACGATCTCTGAGGTTTGGAATTAATCGACAGTGTGCTTATACCTCGTTTCTATCTTCTACTTTCTTTCCGGCACGAGTTTCATTCATAAGATGGGCGAATTTGTTCACTTTCAGCTTGCTTTTTGACAGAAATTTTAATTTAATAAGCTGAAAGTGCGATTTTATCCAACTACACCCCGAAATAAATTGATTTTAAAAGGTCTTATATTAATGTTAAGTATCTTGTACTTGTAGGTTGATAGTCGATCAAGAAGAGACGTTTAGGCAAGCACAGATGAAATTCGCAAGCAAGGGATTGCAGCCGGAAACCAGAATAAAATCAAAATGGAAAAACATCTCGGACACCAATCTTGGTCATATAGACCTCGATGAATTCAAGAGAAGAGTATATGGGCACAATGGGCCTTTACCCATGCCTGCAGCCAGGAGAATGGTAAGAAATGGAATCTTTCAAGCTGTCGGATTTCCACCTGCACTTGAATGTGCTGAATTGATGGTAGAGTGCGCGCTTCATTATAATGCTAAGTTGAGGCAAATTGTGGCGCCTGACGGGAGAATATTGGCACATCTGGGAGAGTTGGCCATACAAGAGGCCTTTGGCATTCCTTTGTATCCTAAGACCACTTATAAAACTAAGAAAGACGCCCAGAGATTGTATGATGAACAGCCTGACCTTTGTGCTGCCAACCTCAACAAGTCATGGCTGGACAAGCCTAGGCTATCGGTCAAGAAAATGCCCAAGAGATTGATGCGTACGGATTTCAAGGAAGACTACAGAGACATCATTATCTTGCTAAACAGAATAGCAGGCAGTCCCTTGGGGGCGCCATTCGAGCCGTGGATGTACTATTTTATTGAGGACATCACAGAGGGAGTGAAGATGTTTAACTGGTCACGAATGATAAGTAACAACCTCCATGAGCAGCTTGTCAACTTGGAGAAAACTAAAACATTTTATATGAGTTCTTATGTCATCTATATGTTGGCTAGGACTTACAAGTATGCAGGCTTGATATGCAAAGGCACGGTTGGCAGTGGATCAAACGAGTTGAAAGCATATGACTGTTATCCACAGCTGCAGTTGAAAGAGAAAGCTCATTTCAGGCGAGCTCATGACGCCTTCCTTATGTATATCACCAGGATACTCCAGGGAGGGACACATCAACGGCCGACTCCTGAGGCCAAGAAGCTGATTGGCAAATATGGATCTTGGTTTATCCAGTATCCCCGATATACTTACATCAGAATCCAAGGATTCACCGGGAGCCCATATTGTTTTCCCATTTTCCCGACTAACAAGATGGTCCTGTTGGAAGTTCTAAGGCAGCTAGAAGAATTTCAAGGCCTCCAACAGACAAAGCAAAAGGCGGCAGTAACCTTTCCCTTCTTTATAGGGAACATGCTAGAGTCTTGTCCATCATCGCAGGCAGCAGATAGTGCCAGGCTCGAGATTCAGCATTATCCTTTTGCTACCTATCCATCTAGGAGCCACTTTGACCCGCATCATCACATCAAGACGGTGGATGGAAGGAGGTACAAGCATAGGGTTGAACTGGAAGATTTTTGGGCGGATGTTGCAGACGAGTTTGAGGTTAGGCGAAAGATGTGGTCCAGACTGCCTGTCAGCTTGATCAGGGCAACAGAACTTTGTCGGGTGCCGGATCAGTTAGAGGAAGATGGACAACAAGTACAACCGCACATTGATGAGAGCTTGCCTTTGCCGGTGGTCAGATGGTCAAAACCTGAGCACGCCGATTTGAATACTTTGATGAGACCTGTCATCAAGTATACACAGTGGTGGGTTGATCAACAGATTCAGGAACTCAGGCGAAAAAGGATAACCTTGACTTATGATATGTTGAGTGAGGCGGAATCCTATTCTTCCAATGCAGACGCATCCCAAGGTGTAGAGATGATAGAGGCCACCACTTCCAAGAAAAGGAAGGAGATAGCTGTGGGTAAGGAGCCAGTTCAGAAGCAATCGAAGCTGAAGCCTTCACGATCTGCCGCATCGAGAAATATTGAAGAGATGCTGGCTACTGTAGATGCTTCACTGGCCGACATAAGGGATCCTTCCCCGATTCCGGAAAACAATATGGAGCCTCAGCCGGACGAAGATGCGCCACCATCTCCCACGGGCACAGAAATATTGGAGTTCGATGATGAAAATGTGGACACCCAAAATGAGGATTTCTAGGAAGGAATGATTTCAGCTCTTAGGGGAATTCTGGACGTTCCTGACAGAGAAGGCAGGCTGGAAGATGAAGGCATAGAGCAGCCGACGATCTCGGATTGGCTAAGGGAGAGGCTGAAAGTACAGGCGCCAGTGGCGGAGCCAGAAGAGGATGACACTGCTGACTTCTTGGCCAGACTTATGCAGACTGCAGTTAAGAAGCCAGCAAAGAAATTCTCGAGCATACAGAGAGATGAAGCCGGCAACAGAACAGTGCAGATTGCAGTGCCTACAGTAGACATGCCACAGGAGGACATGGCTCCACAAGATTATGCCATCATGACCATTGACTTGGGTCCAACCACGAAGGGCCAAGAAATTGAAGACTTGGACAATTCCGTCTCCACTATCAAGTCGAGGTTGGCAAAAGAGGTAGCCAAGAGGAAGGAATGCCAGTTAGAAATTGAGCGCCTAAAGGAGTATATTCAGCACTTGATCAAGCCACTTGATCAGGATAACGCGGCAGCTCCTCTACTCCCGAACTCCCGGACTAGAAGTGAACGACACCTTCCCGCGTTAAGGGGGCAACCCCAGGACAGGACTCGCTGACGAGGACCCCAGACGCGTGG
Organism: Sequoiadendron giganteum; assembly: GCA_007115665.2. Taxonomy (NCBI): domain Eukaryota; kingdom Viridiplantae; phylum Streptophyta; class Pinopsida; order Cupressales; family Cupressaceae; genus Sequoiadendron; species Sequoiadendron giganteum. The sequence continues at coordinate 67,322,689 of CM021104.1, read as the reverse complement.
CTGGGACAAACCGTGCAGACAGACCTACGTCACCTTCCACTAGGGGCCCACTCGGGGACATCACAGAGAGCCTTCCGGATGTGCAGGAGAGGATAATCCCTTGCCTTAGGATTCTGAAAGGAGTTCCTAAGCAAAAACTGATAGACGGAGGTGTTATTGCAACAGGAGCAGCCTATGACTTCCATACCTGGTATTGGGCCTTGACGGCACGAGGCGAAGTCTTGGAGAGGGTGAAGGTTGATGGTATCAGATTGGAGGAGCAGGTCAAAGAAGTTTAGGCCAAACTTCTCAACATGATCACCGATATCCTGGATAAGGAGGCTCTACGAGAGAATGACCTGCAGTTAGAGGTTTTGAAAGGGAAGGTCCAAGAAGGCATCATTGCCATCACAGGACCCATTTTGAGGCAGGACTGGGCCAAATTGGCGAACTTTTTAAGCATCCGAGAGTCTTTTGAGAAGACCAAGCCAGAGTGGGAGGATACCTTTGCCAGATGCATCGAGAGTGTGGACGGACTGGAATTCAGGATCAGAATGCTTCCTCAGGTCACCATGGATGAAGTTGCCTTGATCGTGTCCAGATTCATCGAACACATGGCAACGCGGGAGGATAGGGATGTAATTCCTTGAAAATAGCTCCAAAGCGCCACATCACCCTGTCAACTCTCAGTTCACTGAAGTCATTTTGGAAAACCCTAATTAGGGTTTATTTGTTTTGATCTTGGCCGTTGGCTCATTTTTAATCTGAGCCGTTTATTCAATTTTGTAAACTCTATATAAACTTGTTTGCTCTCATTTACAATTTGTGAAGTGAGTTATATAAGATTGTTGCGATGAAACTATTTCTGTTTATAAAAGCTCTTGTGCATGATTTGCTAAGAACCACTTTTATTTTCAAGTAGTATGCAAGGTTTTAATATTTCTCCTTCAACACTTAGAGTAGAATTAGATTAGTATTTAATTCATAAATTTGTTAAGTGGATGATAGATTTGATAGCAGTGGTGGATAAAATTTAGCTCATACTTTTGTCAAATGGATGATTTGCATTTGATGTGTAAAGTTAGCCTGAGCCGGTAATTTGTGGATGCTTAACTTCTGTTTGTTTTCAATTCAAATATGAAAATTATTATCACTTCCGTTGAAGATTGCACCCACTTTGCATAGTTGTCCGAAGGAGGCAAAACAAAGTGTGGTTACCCTATTTTATCTAGTTGTTGCCATCTCTTGAGTTCTTAGGCGTAGTTTAGATTTCTAAACCCTTATCCTTTTTGCCTTTTTTTTTGGAAAAACTGAAACACCCATCTAAAGAGCTTCAATGATAAAACTGTCTAAGTCCTCAACTCGCAAAATGAATTTTATGTAAGTCCCCTTGTGATTACCAGCAAATCACAACACCCACTAACCTTGTCCATATGTCATGACCTGACCAAAAGAAACATTGGGGTTATTGTATTACCTTCCAGGTATTTGCAATTACTTTTCAAGAGAGGATAAAGTGTCCTTGGGCATTTTATTCTGTGTATGGTGGTGTATTCAAAACACACACCAACAGGGCCCTCCTCAAATTTTGTCCAGCTTCATAGTGAATCCATTTGCCAGCTCAGAAGACTTGTCAAACATCGGCAAGTGAAGAATGAATAGACATCCAAAATGAAGGACAAGTTGAAAACCATGAAAATTGGCTTAGAGCAAAAAGCACCCTGCTAGCAAAAGGCACCTAACTTTTTAAAGCATCAGATGCAACTTTCAGGTTTTACAACTCCCAAGAAGTCCTCAGTTACGATCAGGCTTCACAATGAGTCCATCAGCAAGTTCATCGTAGTAGTCAAACATCTAGCAACGAAGACCAAACTAGAGCATCTCGTCAAGAGCTGCAAAGTGAAAATTGTATCTCAGAAAAGCAAAAGTGCCCCTATAGGCCAAGGGCACCTAGAAATTTGAGCCCTCAAAATTAGCTTTCAAGAGTTGCAAAACTAGTCATCCTTTCCAAAATCCTTCAGGCTTTCCATTGAATATCTCAGCCTGATCACAGGATCCATCAGTCACTGGAAATCATTGATCGAAGCATGGGAGGCAAACTGAAGGAGTTGAAAATCATAAAAAATTGGTTGACACTGTCAAACAAAAGCACCTTATCTCAAGAAGGCACCCAAGAATTCAAGCCACCAGAACCAATTTTTAGGATTTGCAGCTTCTAAGAACATCTTCTCAGATTTGATCATGCTCCACAGTGAATCTGTCAGCCAAACCTCAAGATCAATCAGACGTCCGGAATCAAGGGTCAAATAGAGGCAATTTATCACTAGAAAAGATGAAAATCTTAAAAAAATTACTAACTCTGGCAAACTTGGACGCCTTATCTCAAGGTGGCGCCCAAGTCAACTTGAGTTACAGATTTTTGAAGACATTTCTCATGCTTTGGCCACCAAAAAATTTTGGGGTTTCTTCCAGTTAATGGCTAATCACGCCAAATGACTCCTAAATCAGGGTTTTTCACGAGTTAACTAATGCTTCCACCTCCAAAGTCTATTTATGAAGAATTTGGGTGTCCTAATTCATTATTCATGTAGGTTGACTCCAAATGCCAAACACAAAATTTTATTCTCTATGGTATTTGAAGGATCAAATCACAAGAGTTTTCAACATTCTTTGTGTTTTCGAGATCAGGTTGCATAGAAGAACATCTTTTCATAAGGCATTTTTCCAGAGCATCATTTTTCAAAGGTAGCAGTTCATAGTTTTCAACTTTTGATGATCTAGGTTCTCTTCTTTTTCAATCTTCTCCAAGATTGGAAAAACAATTTGCAGCTTCTTCAGCTTCCTCTGTCTTAGGGTTTCTTGCATGTTCAACAAAAATAAATCTTCACAAATTTGACCTTTTGGGTTCATTCAGCACAAGATTGGCCACAAAACCCATGTGCTATATTTTTTCAAAAAAGTTGCCTCGCTACGTCCATTTTTTAGGGTTTTTGAAAAAATCATCTTTTTCAAAAAACAAACAAAATGGGTTTATTCAGCACACAGGTGCCTACAAAGCCCACTTCTCAGAATTTTTCAAGAAAAAATTGCCTCACTGCCTCTACCTCTGAGGGGTTTTTGCATGTTCATGAAAAAGTCATTTTTTCGAAAATCTGACATTCTGGGCTCATTCAAAAAGACATTCTCAACGAAACCCACGTCTCGGAATTTTTCGAAAAAACCGTCTCTCGATGAAGCTATTTTTAGCCTCTATGAAAAAGTTGTTCAAGCATACTCGTGTGCACAATCATTCTTCCCGTTTTTTAGTATGCAGTTCTCTCAAATCGAATTCAAGACCAAATCGGTCTTGATTCAGGATTTTGTGAAGACACTCTACATAGACTTGCATCAAGTAAAACCCATAGTTGATTTGAACACCTTGAATGGCATAGACTGCATCACACTCCAAAACCTTGAACAATCCGAGTTGCTTGAGGCAGCCTCTTTTCCCATCTCGGCACAAGACCTCAAGTTTGTAATTGCTTGTGTCAAGCATTACAACCCCACTTCACGGGAAATCCAGTCAGTAGATGGGCGAAAAATTTGCAGCCTCAAGCCAACAAATATTGAGAGATGCTTTGCTATTCTGCCATGTGCAAACAACTTGGTGGTGTCAATAGAAGAATGTGAAAAGGCGTTTAACACGCAAAAGGAACAGTGTCAGAAAAGGATGGCAACAAGGTGGCTCAAAGAAAAATGAAATAGTTTTCCAAGGAATGTTGGACGCGGTGAATTCAAGGATGAGTATGTAATCATGATTACTCTACTCAACCATGTCACGGGTCAAGCAGAAGCAGACAAGTTTCAGCCATGGATGTTTTACATCATGTCTCAGCTTGTCAACAACAAAGAACACTACAATTGGCCGGCTTTGATCAAAGACACTCTTCACAGCCAGATGACAAGGTTCTTCAAGGCCCATGAATTCCATATGACTTCATACCTCATATATCTTATAGCCTTTGAAGGAAAGTTTAGAGGGTCGAACGCTATTGGAACTCTGGGTGTGCAGCGATTTCATGAGTATTTCTCACAATTAGAATTCTCGTAGTCAGAACGGAACTTCAAGCAGGTAAATGACCTTTTCTAATACACATGGTGAGAGATCTTGACAACGAGTTACATATATGTTTCTCATCAGATGCCAGATTGGGCCGATTGGTTAATCCAATTCCCCACATTCTCCTACATTCACGTATATGGTTTCTTAGGTCATCCAACCATGCTACCCCGTTATCCATCAGATAAGGTGGTATTCATGGAGTTCCTAAGGCAATTACATGAAGTCCACACTTTTCTACGTAACAAATGCAAGTCAGCTGCCAATTTCCCTTTTGAGATGGGTATATACAGATGCAAGACAATAGCTAACACTAAATCAATGAGCAATGAAATGACGAAGCTTAATCTCAAATTTCTCGTTGAAAAGCGTTCATATGACCCTTGGGGTCTTTGGGCAGCTCACCTTGGTGGCAATTCTTCACGTAAACCTACCATGGAGGATTTTTGGTTTAGTTGTGAAGATGAGTTTGAAGTGCGCAGGTGCAACTACAGTAGATTTACTCTTCCATAGATAGCTGATTTCTTATCAGAGGGTCTGGAAGGTTTATCGAATGATGATGGGGAAGTCATACTTCCCACATATTTCAAAGATCACATTGACCAACAGCCACTTCGACCCATTGATTGCTACACCAAAGAGAGCACCTCCATTGAGGAAAGGACCAGCCGAGTTGTAAACAACAAGCAGCTATTCTTAGATAGCAAGAGGATGCGGAAGGTAGTCACTCATATTACAGAGTTGTCACCGGTTACCACCACACTACCTTCCACTTCCAGATCAAAACCCAGGGTTAAAGTGATGAATAATCCTCCAAAGGGTTCAAAGAACTATAGGATTTCAATGAATTTGAAAGAAAAGATGAAGGTTGCTGATGTAAATCAGCAAGAACAACAAATGGATACAGCCACAAGTACAGTTGAAGCAGTGCCAGAAGTCAAAACAGAGCCTCCCAATCTTTTGTCACCACTGTAGCTGTCTCCAATTCACATTTACTTGGATTCTGATTCACCGATTCATGACATCTCGACACCAACTCATTCATCAGGAGTTGATGAGATTAGAAATAATCCTCCCAGTGAAGTTAGTCGAGACTCTTCGTCTTGGCTTGAGAACCTCCTGGGTAGGAAGAGGAGAAAGTCGTCTTATCAATTGAAATTTGCAGAGTTTGATAATGTCTACCAAGAAACTCAAAAGGCAAGTTCACGTGGAGAAGACTGTTGACAAAAAGATTGTCATCGAGATTGCAACGCCACCAGTTGACAAGAACGCCAATGAGGTTGAGGCCGATGATTTCACATTGGTCAAAGCCAATCTTGGTAGAAGTACACGACAAGATGATGTAAAAACTCTTTGAGGTTGCAATAGTTAGCTTGAAGGAAAGAGTGATCAAGGATGGAGAGGAAAAGGCAGCCCTCAAGGCTAAAAATCAACAGTTGCGGAAGTACATCTCTAACTTGCTTCACGGTACTTCACATGTCACCGCATTGCTCCCACAGATGTTGGAATTACCTGTAGAACAAAATCAACTAAGTCAGTTGGTTATTTATGGGAAACACCTAAGAGACTAGGTAGAAGATTTTGTCACCAGGGGCCGATTCATACTTGCAGAGTTGTACCAACTAAGGTACAATGCCCATGATCTTCGCTTAGAAATTCAGGAGTCAGAGCAAAGCATGGCAGAAAGGAAACCCAGGGATGAGATCATCATTTCTCACTTGAGGATGGCATATGATTTACTCACTATGGAAGAAGATAAGCAAAATCTTTTTACTTGGAGAGAACAACAAATCTTCAAAGTAAAAACATATGAAGTAGTCTCTATAGAAATGACTCAATACAGATAGAAGGTGGCAAGTGCACTCAAGGTGATAAAAACGTTTGTGTCACAAGTCCCTTGCCAGTATCAAAGTGAAGATGGTGAGTACATTGAGCTCGGTGAACTGCAAACAAAATTTCAGGACCTCATCCGTAGTAGTTTCAACGGTGACCTTGTTGACTGCAAGTTGAGTCAAGTTGCAGCCATGTCAGTGAGGTTTGATGACGCAGCTGAAAGGAGAAGGGATTTTCAAAGTTAGATTGTGTATGGTGAGGAGATGCTGTGGAGACATCACATCATTCAGAAGATTATTAGTGCTCCAAATGATGAGGCAGTTAACAGCTTCTTGGAGGATATGAGTGCTCGAGTTAGCAACCAGTGAACTGTCAATTGAGGCCTACATCATTCTCCAAAGATAGAATTTTAGATCAGTCGTTAACTTGACGCCTTTTCCAAGTTAATTGACTGTCCTCTTTTCATGCATGTCTATCCTTGGAGATGTTTATTGTATAGTTGGAGTCTTTCTTTAGTTTTAAATCAGTTAACTGATGTAGTCTCTCTAGTTAACTGTTAGTTAACTTTGTTTAGACATAGGAATAAATCTTGCTGATTGGCAAGATTGATTGTTAACACAGGGAGATTTTAGGGTTCCCTACTCCTGTGTTTGTCTATAAATAAGAACAACTCTGCTCATTATTTCTTAACCATTATTACTATAACAAAATTGTTGAGCCTTAGTGTCTTCAAGCTTTGCTAGTCAATATCTGTTCACTTTGTTCAGTGCAATTTGGTCGATCGTATATTGTATGTTTGTCCTCTTGATAAATTTGCTGTCCCAAACGTGTAATTATTGTTGGAGTTTGAGGAAATAAAATCTTATGCCAATAGTGCTTTGATCCAAAGTCTCAAGATCTTTCAGTGATATTATTTTTATAATCTTTATTTCAGTCTACACCTCAAAAGTACAATGAGTCTTTAAAGGAATTTTGAAAGCAAGTTTATCGTTACATGTGTTGCTTTTATAATCTTATTTCAATCTTTCATCCGAAAGTACAATGAGTCTTGGGGTGTGTTTTGAGAATAAGTTTGTTTAAGCTTTGTGTTAACCAAAATCATTCCCTGTTTACTTCTAAATTCTCTTGCTCTGAATTTACTTGAGAAGATAGAAGTGTCATTAGTTTAGGCCTAGTTGTAGTTGAAGTTACGAAACCAGAGAAAACCTCAATTGCATTGCAAAGAGTTTTATAACCTTGTGCTCTTAGTTGAGATAAAAAGATAGGAATTTAGTTTACTTTTTCTTTTTACACATAATCAGCAAAAGAGGGAGCTTCCCCTCCTAATTTGAAGAGCAGTCTAATTGTGCATAGTTGTTCATTTCCAATACGCACACCAAAGGTGTGAATTGAAACGCCAACAACAGATATGGACTTCTCAGTCTCATTTGGATAGGAGATGTTGCATGGTGTAGATTTCAGACCTTCTAGGTTTTTCAGATTGAGTCTCATGGATGGTAACATTTCGGGGTTATAGGAGAGGATACTGCAAATTTGGCACAAGGGTTGCACATATGTGATCAGAATGGTGCAGTGTCAGCATGTTGGGTCCTTTATGAGATGGATGTGGGACCCTAGGATCTTACATGGTTTCATGTGGATCAATCAATTGTTTCTAGAGTTTTGGTGGCATTGCTTGGGGACAAGCGATCTTTTGGGAGGGCGGACTGTAGTGTCCCCATTTTTAACCCTATGCTCTTTAGTGACCGTTAGCCTATTTCCGAAGTCCCATAGGCTAGTCGTTGGCAAAATTAGGGTTTCCTATTTTCTAGGAGGTTGTTTACTCGCTATGGGTAGAATGACATACAGAGTAAATGGAGATATAAAATAACATTGACAGCATATAATAATCACATGGCAATCGCACAGAACATAGATATACTCCTTTATTTAGTATTCGTCAATTACATCATAATGTCTCCAGATAGAACATAGCATAGCATGGTAGAACCATTGCCCTTCCCGACTACATGACTCAAGTACATATAGTACGCTGGTAGTGGTTAAGGTACCAACCGTCACGTCCCTTCATTATAACTAATTACTTCATCAGGAACTGTTCCCGAGACAACTAACTAACATGATCCATACATAACATAAGTACATGGATTATTAATATAAACTAAAGTCTTATTTACTTATGACTCATAGCCGACCAAGTACACTCTCGGTCGACTACATCGACTCATGGCCGATCGAGTACACTGTCGGCCGACTACATCATTCCCCCCACAAAGTAGTCGTCTTCCAAGCGACTAAAAACCAAAAATACCAACTCGAGATCCTGCTTGGTGCTAGCCAATTCCTTGTCTTTTCCCTGTGGTTGACTCTCCCCCCTCAGCTGAAAATCGCTGCACATCAGCCACCTGTGTATATTTTTCTACCAATAGCTGATCCTTCTTTGCCAATTGGTTGTCACTCACTCCCAATACTTTGTCTCTCTCTGCCAACTTCTCCTCGAGGGCTGCAACTCTCATCTGCATGACAAGCAATTGCTCCTGCGACTGTATTATGATGGTTGGTTGTACTACAATTTGGCAATTCCAATAAATATGATGGGGTCTGGGGGCAATGTCCCCAGTGGGGTCAAGGGGCAGCGCCCCTTGCGGGGGTCTGGGGGCAGTGCCCCCAGCGAGGTTGAGGGGCAACGCCATATGTTCCGAATAGTGCCGATGAACCCGAAAAATACAGGTTTTGCATTGTTTTTCTGAGACTCCACTTTCTTCAGGTCGATGCTTGGTACGACCGTTTCCTGTTTAGCCCGTACGGACTTTTTCACCTGTACGCGTACGAATTTCTGCTCCTTCCATACAATCCCCTTCTCAAACGTGCGAACTGAATTCCTCTCCTGTCGTACGATGTTCTTCCTACAATGTACGACTCCTCCGTGATGCAGTCGTACGGTTAGCTGTCTCCAGTGTACGGGTTTTGAGACTTGACGTATGGACTTCTGGCATACCAGTGAATGGCGTACGGATTTCTTGGCTTAGCGTACGGTGATTTCCCCTGAATGGTGTACGGATTTATCTCCTCCCTGGCGTACGGATTTGGCAAGTGTTGTACTAGCTTTGTCTTCTCTCTGCCGTATGGACTTCTCCTTCTGTCGTACGGAATTCTTCCTTTGGCGTATGGATTTGGCAAGTGTTGCATCGGCTCTATCTTCTCTCCATCGTATGGACTTCTCCTTCTATCGTACGGAGTTCTTCCTCTGGTGTACGGATTTGGCAAGTGTCGTACGAGCTTTGTCTTCTCTCTTCCGTACGGATCTCTGTTTGTGGCGTATGACTTCTTGCTTTTGGCGTACGGCTTGCTCATTAATGTGGCGTACAACTTTTTGGCTCTTGTCTATCAGTTCGTACGGACTTGTCTTCTTTTGGCGTACCAGTTTCCTCCCTTCTTGTCGTACGGCCTTTTGCTTTTGCTCCTCTCTTCTTACTTGGAAATTCCGTACGGTCCTTGCTTTTAATTTAATTCTTTTTCTCAGTTTAGGTCGTGCACTTTCCACCCTTGCCAATATTTTAATGTTTTTTTCTTTTATTTCTCCTTTTTCCTCTAATTTCTTTTTTGCACTTTTATTTCTTCTTTTTAATATACTCCCTCTTCCGTTCCCTTAATTCGTCTAATTCTTTTAATTTTGTCTTCGTCTTTTTTCCTCTTTTATTTTCTCTCTCCTTCGTCTTTTTTCTTTCTCCTCCGTCTTCTTTCTCATTGTCTTTATTTTCTCTCTCCTCCATCTCTTTTTTTCTCTCTGTCTCTTTTCTCTCTCCTCCGTCTCTTTTTTCTCTCTCTTCATTTTTAACATTTTCTAATTCCTCTACTTTATTTTTTCCATTTTTTGGCTCCAACACAATTTTTCTATCTCGTACCTGTTTGGATTTGTGGGCTGGCGTATCATCCGGTTCTGACGTTCTTTCTTTGTACTCTCCGGACTCGACCGAAAGTTTCTGGCTAGACATGTCATTCTCTTCTCCTTCTTGGATTTCTCCGATCTACAACATGTTACACTCTCATTGGAACACCTCATAATCTTCCATCTGCCAATGAAATAAGCCATTCAACGAACTTGTCTCGTCTTCCGAGCAACTCTCAATTTCAAGTACACCCTCCTCGTTAGGCTCCATTGCTTTCCTCTCTCTTCGTCCATGTCCAACTCTCCCTCGTTGGATTCTGATTCAGAAGATGCCAGTTCTTCACTGACAGCCTGATTCTTCAAGTCGATCACGTACTTCCTCCCGTCATTCTCTATGGATAGTATATTTCTTTTCCAATTATGATTCGCTTTGGCTGCCACTAGCCACCCTCGTCCAAGCAATGCATCGTACGCCTTCCTCTGCAATGGAATGATTGCAAAGTTTAGCAGAAATGGTTGTGTTCCGATCACCACCTTTTGCGCCATCAACATTCCCAAAGGTTTGATACCATGTTGATCGACACCGACAAGTTGGAATGTCAGTGGCCAGAGGGTAGGCTTCCCGAGGCTCTTCCATGTGTCTTCGGGCAATACGTTGACTCCCGATCGTCCATCGACAATAGTATTTGTCAAGGTATTCCCTCCGATCTCCATTTGCACAACCGTCGGTATCTTCCCGATGTTCGTCGTGAGTAGTACGGGGTCAATGGTTTGTTCATCGTACGATGGTGAATCTAGTACCAATTCTTGCCTTCGGTCCTCCACTCACGATTGCTTGACATCCACAAGGACATTTGTCATTGCCAGTCCCAACTGCGGCAACGTCTGGAGAAGGTCATTTACTTTGATCGGTATGGTGGTCTGCAGTACCTGTCGTACGATGTTGGTTTCCGCCTCCGACCGCTGAGAGGTCTTTGGCTTCTCTAGAGATATTTTGTTCTCCTTCGCCATCGCCAGTTCCACTTCAGCTTTTGCTTCCTTCATGATCCTTTGTTTTTCCGTACGTGGATCTGGGTAGGTTGCCTTCTTTGCTTGCGCTCTGGTGATCGCTAGTACCTCTTGTTCTTCTACTTCCAGCATATGGATACCCTTCTGCTTGAGGCATTCACTATCTTCATGGTCGCCTGGTCCACACCACTTACACAATCTTCCTCTCGAACCTTGGCCATTCTGGCAATCCTTGGCGAAGTGACCCCATTCGTTGCACTTTCGGCATTGGATCATGGGTCGTCCTTTACCATCGTATTGTATTCTGTTCCTCGGACTCCTATTGCTCTGGTAACCTCCAGGGGATGCATTGCTATTGTACTGGGGCTTTGGTGGTGTGTTCGGCAGTGTTGAGGGTTCTCCTTGAGCAAAGAGTTTTTGTGCACTTTTGGTTTTTAAATTGTATGGGCATTCCTTGACAGAATGTCCCATCACTTGGTAGATATCGTAGAATAAATTCTTCGGACAGTTTGCCTTCGTGTGACCTTCCCTATTGCAATCTGTACACCATAGTTCTCGTGCTTCCCTCGTACTTTCTTTGTCGGCCTTCAATTCTTTCATCATTCGTATCATATCTTTCTTGAGTGCTTGTACGGTCTTGGATTCACCGTCGCTGTCATCTGCACTCTCCTCGTCGTCTGTCTTCTTTTTCCCTTGGGAGGATGTTTTGTTTTCACTTTCTATATCCATCGCCCGATTGTATGCTTCAACGTACGACGACGGAGGCACAACTTTCATCTTCTTCCTCAGCAACAGAAGCAAGCCTTCAATGAACCATCGCTTCTTTAGCCCATCGGTTGGTTGAACCTCCAATTTTCCCCACAAGTCTTTCAGTCGCTGATTGTATGTGCGCACATTCTCATGTTTTCCCTGCTTCGTACTGTAGATTTCTGCTACAATCCAACTGTCATCCCTCAGGAGTTTGAATTCGTCCTGAAAGGCCTTCTTGAGTAATCTCCATGTAGCTTTTTGTGCTTGGTCCAACTCTGAGTACCAGTCGATGGCACTATCTCTGAGTGTCGCCGAGAAGGCTTTCAACCAATGATCCGAGTCATCTTCTCCACTTGCTATCCAGATTGTGTCGCATGTTTTGCAATGTCGAACTGGATCCTCTGACCCATTCCCTGTAAACTTCAGCAACTTTTGCCGTTCTGGAGTCACCATCCTTCCCCGCTGTCCTCCTTGTATATTGGACCCGACTAGACCGGTTTCCTCGTTACGTTCCGGTGCGTCACTTGCACTCTCGGCCAGGTACGAGTCACTTTCCTGTCCTTCGTCAGCGTCCTCTACACCTTGAGTTTCCTAGGCTCCACTCCGATGCTCCCTCTGCCAAGGGCTCTTGGGCTCAGATCTCCCTGTCCTCAGCCCTTCGTCGTCGTCCGATATGGACAACTCCCGAATGCGTTGGATGCTATTATCAAGTTCTTCATTCAATTCATCTTCATTTTCTCGGTTTTTTATATTTTTCTATGTACGGGGTGACGAGTGGTTCCTTGTCCCTCTCTTCCACGGGGTGTTGATGTGCTTTACTAAGTGTCAGCCGCCGGTTTTCTTGCTCTTGTATTTTTAATGATTGCCGAATTCTTTCCTCCTCTGCTTCGTGCCCGAATGGTACGCGGTTCTTGTCTTTGTTCGGCCGTACGGGCATTTATAGGTCTTTCACGCGATCATTGTTGGTTGCTAGGGGTACGTCTCCGACTAGTGTCTCATTCCTCCTCTTCTCGTTTGGTTCGTACTTTGTACCGCTGCAAGATTTGTTGCCTTTGGCATTCCTGATCCTCCTCCACCCAAAGATCCTATAACATAATGTAGTGGCATGCTATCAATCTTGGCAATCTGGTAAGAAGATGGTCGACCTCTTCGTTGACGCGCAATCTATCCCAAATGACCGCTTGAAGGATCTCTCACCTGAGAGCCTCCCTCTGTACGTGGTCCTTTAACAAGATTTCCCACAGACTGCAGAGGTCTTCCGTCAAAGCGTCTTCACGATCCTCATTTGCTTGTACCGGCCCTTCGGTCGACTGCCCCATCACAACGCCATTCTCCTGTCTGGGTGGTTACCGGATTCGCTTAGGCAATGGCGCCAAATGTTTACTCGCTATGGGTACAATGACATACGGACTAAACGGAGATATAAAATAACATTGACAGCATATAATAATCACATGGCAGTCGCACAGAACACAGATATACTCCTTTATTCAGTATTCGTCAATTACATCATAATGTCTCCAAACAGAACATAGCATAGCATGATAGAACCATCGCCCTTCCCGACTACATGACTCAAGTACATATAGTACGCTGGCAGTGGTTAAGGTACCAATCGTCGCGTCCCTTCATTATAACTAATTACTTCATCAGGAACTGTTCCCGAGACAACTAACTAACATGACCCATACATAATATAAGTACATGGATTATTAATATAAACTAAAGTCTTATTTACTTATGACTCATAGCCGACCGAGTACACTCTCAGCCGACTACATCGACTCATGGCCGATTAAGTACACTGTCGGCCGACTACAAAGGTTTCCTTCTGAGTTTTCAGGAGATGTTTGCAAGAGTTTGGCAGAATGTCTTATGGGTCTTTCTGGGTTTTTAGAGAGCTTCAGGATGGTGTGACATGCATTTTAGTCTAAGGATAGTTTTGGACTTACTATTTTTAGTAAGTTATGATGGTTGCCTGGTTTGTACTCAAACGGAGAATGGAGTCACTTACTATTTTAACAGTATGCTATTTTTAATAAGTATTATTTTTGGCAGTGCTATTTTAGAAGCGGTTCAATAGTCAGCATTTAGTATCTATTTCTAGTAGGGCAAAATATGCAGTTATGTCTCCAACATTCTTGGAGCCTATTTTGGCAAGTTGGTGACTTAAGTGATTTTGATGTGCTTTTTGGCCCCCAATGCCCAAAGTGATGACTTTAAGTTGTTTTAAATTTGCAATTCTTATTTGGACGCCCTGTAATGTCCCCTCGCTAGACAGTTCTCAGGAACAGTGTGTTAGCCCTTTATTGGACCCTTGTGGGCTAGCCAGTTTGGTTAGAGGGTTAGTGATATTTTCTGGAGAGTTTGATCGTTCTGGTTTTCAGAGCCTAGTGACTGGTTCACAGTAGGCGTTAGCATTTCAAGAGTTCACAGCTTCTGACGGCACAGGAATATTCTGAGTTTTGAGCGAGTTATGGAATTTTAAGTGATTAAGTTAATTATTTAACTTAATGCCTTTTTATTAAAGTCACATCGACTTTAATATATTTTATATCACTTAAAATGTTCAAAAAGGAGATTTAATATTTTAATGACTTAAAATATTAAAAGTGCACTCAAGTATTAAGTTTTGACTATTGAAAAGACTTAATAAAATATTAAAAGATTTAAATGATTGCAAAATGGCGTATCTTCTTGGAAATGCGTGCCATTTAGGTATAAAGCAATCTTTGGCAATAGAAACTCATCTTTGACAATTTCACTTTGCCTTGTGCTATTTTTCCTGTGCATTCTCCTGTGACCAGGGTTTGAACAATTTGTCCATTGAGGAACGATAACTCTTCAGTGTTGAGTGCTTTTGAGGCTGTGAAAGATCAGCTGAATCAGTACAGTTGAGAGCTTCATACAGAGGTTCTACAGATACAGACAGAGATTATATATATTCAGATCTCTTGTTGTTTGAAAATAAATGAGGGTTTCTTCTTGGTGGCGCATCCTCCTTCAAAGTCAGAGGCTTCCGGCAAAGATTCTTTGCATTCTTTCCTTGGCCGTACGGCCTACCTTGGATATTGTGCCTTTAGAAAGGCGTGTGAAGGGTTAGGCTGAAACGCCTCCCTTTTGTGTGATTTTTGTCTTCTATCATTGGCGTCCAGCTGTTTCAGAGGATTGTATCCAATTTCGAGGCAAGAGAAATCACATCTGGAGATTTGGCGTGCTTATATGCTTGATTTCACCATTTCCGGCTATCAAACTGGCAAATTCTTTAATTAAATAATCTGGAGATATTTCGGTATGTTTATCAGTCTTAATCTATTTGTTGAAGTTAAATAATATCTTCTATACTTTCTTTTTGAAGAAATTAGTGCAAATTCATATTTTATGAGCATTTATGATGTGCGCCCCTTCTCTTCTGTCTATCAAGAATTCTCTAAAAAACTAAATAACACCTAAAGACTTAAGAAAATTGGGGTTTTGAGTTGGGGTTTATTATATGTTTGACTATATGAATTATAATCCAATATTACCAACATAGTTGCAGGACATAAATCAAGATTCATCCTCTTGAAGCATTTAATTGATAAGTTGTAACCCTAACTGCATTAACTTGTGTTTCTAGGGAAAGAATTAGGGTTATCCCAAAAAGGGGACATTACAAATGAGCTCAAGATAAACAAATCAGATCATTACATACTCCTGCTATGAGAGATAAATGACAGAAATGAGAAGTAAACACCCTCCCAAGATGATAGAATATAAGTATGAGAACACCCCAACATAATAGAACAAGTATACCTCAAGATAGGTCCATTTGAGATCATTAGAAGGACAAACTGGAGGCTGCAATAGGTCTGATAATCAGAACCGAAGGTTTGATATGCATGAACATGTGATGTCCCCGAAATTGTGACATTATAAGTATCAAATAAAGCATCAAATAGCAAGTAAATAAATAAAATACATATTTAAATATATTAACCATTTAATATTAGTTATAAAAAAATAATATTATAATTATAATAATCAAATACAACATTGTAAATATTAAAATACAAATAACTAATGTAAATATAAGTAAATATAATCAGAATTATCATTATAATTATAATTATCATCAGATAATATTATAATAAAATATAAGTATTAAACAATACAAACAATTGATATTATAACAATTATTATAATAATAAAATATTAACAAATAGAAAATATTGAATAAACAATTAGAAAATATAAAGTAAGATAAATAAAAAATAAGTGTGAAAACCAATCCATGAATCAGTTCTTAACATAGCAACGGTTATGAAGCAATGATTAGCATGAATCGTTGCAAGAAGATAACGATTCCAAGAGGAGTGACATTTTACTCAAGGCGTGACTTTTCCTCCAGCACAGGCACTATTTAAATAGAATCATTTAATGCAGAAAAGGGATCATCGATATATGCTGAGAAGAACCAAGGAATATATGATGATCATCGATCAAGGGAAAGAACAAAATGAGGGGAGACAGAAAAGGAATTGTAGTTAGAGGGAATCAGACACAAGGAATATATTCTGACAGAGATCCGATCAACCACAGAGCAGCCAAGGGAGGTAAGTATTATCATATGTTGAATAAAGGTTGATAATTACTTATATAATTAGAAGAAAAAAATAGTGGATATCAAATATATTATTAATATAAATCTCAGTTGATATTTATAAATAAATTTGTATATTATGATTTAATGAATATATTAGGATGGATAAGTATATTGAGAGTTGGAACGACATGTTAACAATTGATAAGTATATATTTAGATATATGTATATATATATTAAAATTCATAGATACACCATAGATGGTGGACACATACAATATATACAAGATAATATATATATATATAATATATATATTATTTACGACTATCCAATAATGATGCTTGTAGCATATTGAGCCTTATAAGTAATAATATCACTATTCATTCACTATGATGTTAAATGGTATAATAGAATTCCATCTATGGGATCTTGAAAGATGTTTAATAGCTATCATAATATACTTATGAAATATATTGTAGAAGAAACATTCATAGTGAGTAATAAGAAGGAAATGAATAATCCTTCGACAAGAATGAAATATTTATACCATCTTTGATCTTATTAGATGTTATCACTAAAACTTATTGATCTTTAACGTTTCTAATGTCTCTTCGAGAAAAACTTTTGAATGCAAGATTCAGGTTTAAGTGCTTCCACTAGAAAGGGGACATTACAAAACAACAAGTCTGAAGCTCAAATCAACAACCTTAGAAACAACATAACTCCTCCAATACTTATCTGAATGAAGCCAAATCACTTGCAAATGATTCCTCTCAGCTAGGCGACCCAAAACAAGTAGCAAGCCACCACCAACAACCTTGAAATGCACTGGCACGAAATCTGAGACACCTTCAACCACAAGTACGGCCTCCCAACATGAGTGACCAGCAAGTAAAAATCCCAAACTCTCAGAAACTCCCAAATTTTGCAAGAAGGCTCACCCTAGGCAAAGGGATCAGATGAACCAACACCCACAAAATGATATTCAATCCTCTGATCAGTGTGAGTAAAACAACGGTACGTCCAAGGGTTTGGAAATAGCAACCAACAATCTGAAACTCCAAGGAATAACCTCCAAAATACACCCAAATCTCTCACAAATAATTACCATACCAAAACATAGATGGAAATCATCATAAGTAACCAAAACTAAAAACAAACCATCACCATTAAGCTCCAATGGTGATTATTGAATGCAATCACACTCCACCAACTAGGTATTGTCTTTCAAATCCGAAACCAACAACCTAAGAGGGTTTTCCTCCTCCAAAGATTGAAGAAAGAACACTTTGGTTCCACTCCGACAACATAACTTTATCTCCAATTTGCATAGCCAAATGAGAGAAAGAGAGGGCATATAAATAGCTTTGGAGACCTAGGAATTTGAATTCCTTTTTCCTCCAAAAGGGGACACCACACATGAGAGAATATAATTTTTAATTTAATTTTCACTTATCCCTCCATTTGGGCTTCCAACTTAGAAAATACAATTTCCCTTTTTTAAAAACAACTTAAAGTTGTTGAGTGTAGGCGTGGGGTACAAAGGAGCCAATAATTAACTTAAGTTATATTTTATATTTTGTCCTTTTGAAATTTATGACTTAATAACTTAAGTTGCAATATTTCCATTTCCGAACTCCAAGGATGGTGGAGAGGCCAACTGCTAAATATATCAAGATGCCAACCACTGCAACTACCACCATTGCCAAAAATAGTATTTGAAATATTCCAAACCAATTTTTTTTTGATTTTTCAATTAACAGATTTCAAACAATGCACCCGTTAAGGTTAGAAGATAAACCAAAACGTGCAGAAAGCAACTCTAACCAGAATGTACACCAGGATCCCGATGTGGGCAAGGTGTGAGCATTGGTCAGAGGATCTGAATTAAACTGCTTATGCAAAAAGCAACTCTAACCAAGGATGGCGCCGATGATGGCGAGCATATGGTCAGAGGATCTTCTTCTCTAAATACAGAAAGGAACTCAACGTCAAGAATGTGCTTTCCAAACCAAGATGGAATGGGAGCTACCATATGACGGAGATGCTAACTATGCTGAAAGTAAACTCAACACCAAGTATGTGCTACCCAATTCCAGAGTGGAAATGAGGCGACCATATGGCGGAGATATACAGAAATACAATGCAGCTTCAGAATGTAAAGTAAGATTAAGAGAAATGCTGACAGTACTACTGTTCAGCTTACAAAATATCAGAAGATGCCTGCAATAAACAAGATTAGAAGCTCTCCACTGCTGCAATAATAGATATGATCATTCCAAGGTTAATTATGACCTTCCAGATACAACTCTTCACCAAAATACAGATTACTCAAGACTGATATAACAAAACAGCAACGTAATATGCATAACCAGCAACCCTAGAATCCACTAAAATGCTCACAACTCACTCAATACTTGCCAGAATGACATGAGACCTGATGCAAACGAAAGCTATAATGATGGCAATGAGGACTAGACCAAGAAACAGCTAACAAATCGAAGTATTCTTTTTTCTAAACATTTGCCAGGCAGACCAGAATGGTGCGGCCAATAGAGAGAAGCGATTTTGCTTTTAAAAAATAAACACTCAATATTAAAATCTGAATCTTTGCAAGAAGGGTCGCCCCTATCAAGGAAACTCAATGAATCAATACCCAGAACGACTGTATTTTTATTTTCAGATTTATGAGTGAAACTACAGATTCAGCTTGACTTCAGCAACTTCAAAATGAGACTGAAATGCAAATCTAGAACTCCAAAAATGCAAGATACTCAACTGAAATGCAAGATAAACCTATTACAAACTATCTCTCAACTAGTTGCTATCTTTCAAGCAAGAAGAAGAGCCAAGCTAGGAGGCATTCATTCCTCGAAGCAATCCCAAAGCCATTCCGGCAGCATAACAATATTATAAAACATAAGATGATCAAATGAGAACCCAAGGCTTCCTTTTATAATTTTCCGTTGACCTTCTCGAAACCCTAACCTTCTTTTAAGAGTCAAACCCTAATCCTTCAGCAAATGGCGTCCTTTTCTTCAAGCTGTAATTTTGACTTTTAATTATTAATTTATAACCTTGGAAATGGCGTCCCACTTAAGGCTTTTAAATCAACCTTAATAAATTCAATATTAACTCAATGATGGCGCCACCCTTCAAGTCCACTTTTTAAAATAACATTAAGTTAATAGACTAGGCCAAGGTGATAAAATAACCTTAAAATATAATGTTATTTAAATAGAATGAGCTTATCTCTCTGAAACTGCATTCCGAAGCTAGAAACTGAATAAGCCACTTGAGTCAACTGAAGAGGAAGGTCAACTGTGCCAAGACCAACAGGTTCACTGCCCGAAATAGAATTTACTAAAAATAGTAAATTCCTGAAGATGCTCAGAATGCCAAGAAGAATATACCAATGCGAAGCTCTCTGAAAACCCAGAAAGAATCCGCTATTGAAACAACCAACTCTGAGCCAGAACATCCTTCAAAATAGGAAACCCTAATTTTACCTTCCGACTAGCCTACGGGTCTCCGAAATAGGCCAACGGTCCTGAAAGATCAGGCTCGAGAAGGGACATTCATAACCTAATGCTGAATTGCTGCCAAAACCCACTACCAGAAACAACACTTACTAAAAATAGTGACTCCAAACACCATTTGTGCACATTCCAAGTAGCCATCATAAATTACTAAAAATAGTAAGTCCAAAAAAAGGCATTGATTAAAATGCATGTAGCTACCCACCAAAGCTCTATAAAAACCCAAAAAGACCCAAAAATCATATTGGAAAACTCCTACAAAGAACCCCTGAAAAATAGACGAGAAACCTCCAAGAATCTTGGAAACCCTAAAATTGCCTCCGAGTAGCCTACAAGACTCTAGAAATAGGTTATCAGCCACTGGAAAACATAGGGCTAAAAAGGGGACATTACACCCTCTCAGTATCACCGTGTGCTCAAAATTTATTTTAATCATGACTTCAAAATAAAAATATTAGGTTTTGATGGTTTTAATTAGTTCATTTGTTTTCAAGGTTTTTAATATTTTATTTACATAATATATTTATTTATGTAAAATATATTATAGATATTTATATATTATATTTAAATATAATAATTATTGATCAATATGGAAAGTGAGTGATAGGGGAGCGGAGGAGATCTATGGACGAGACAAGGCAATCTGCAAGAAAAGGTAAATGGAGAACAACAAAAGAAGGCTTTTGGCATCCCTTCTATGCTGGCGACTATTAAAATACTTCTTTATTTTCCCAAGGATGGATCCTTGTAGAGTAATGCAACTCAAGTGAAAGCCGAGGGAAATAAATCATTTGGGCCTTTGCCTCTACAATTGGCAATGGAAAAAAACACAATATCCTTGATTGACCTAATGCATTTAGAGCCATCACGTAAGGCTTTTGGTGAGTGCAAAAATTCAACCAACCTTTTTCATAGCTGCAACATTTTTTGCAGAAAACAAATTTTAAAGGCCAACCCTAATTATGTCATGCAGCTTAAATAGGAATATGTGGAGATGCAAGGAACGACGATTTCTGGCGTGCAAGGGGAGAATGCTTCGCTTAATCTTGAGCCTCGTCCTTCCTCCTCTATTATGAAATCTTCCATTGCACTCACTTTGGGAGACTTTGTGGTCACACTAGTGGCCAACCCTATTAATTTCCATATTTTTGATGATTATATCAATGATATCTTTGAGCAATTAGGAACTAGATCCATTGTATTCAAGAATGTGGGGAAATGATCAAATGTGGAAGATTTCTTGGCCTAGAGAAAAGAGGATTGTTGCAACATAGAGACTCCTTCAGTGAATCTTTTGGATCGTGGCTTTCCTCTAGTAACTTTTCATTCATCAGAAGATTGTAGGTTTGTTCTGGATCACAATCCAAGGTTCTTTGGAAAACCAGGCTTGTTTATGACACTATGGACTCCTTTCTTTGATCCTACCAATGCAAGAATTACTAACATCCCGATTTGGCTACAATTATATAATCTTTCCTCTAATTATGAGGAACTTTGGACTCATTTAAAAACTGTTTAAGCAAGTTGGAAAATTTGTTAAGCTGGATAAGAGGCCCTCAGATAAAGCAAGAAGACTTATTATAGTCTATGCTATCAGCTATGGTTGACAACTCAACTCTTGTTACGCATAAGGTCGGATTGAATTCCTCTAATGGCTTGTGGATACAATATATCAATTTTCAGGCCTTATGAAGTATTGTTTCAAATGTAACCAAATTGGTCATGAAATTGCTAGCTGCTATGCCAAATTTGCATCTGGTTTCCATGCCATCAACCTCAAAAATGGTTTCAGAAAAAGGCAGCCTAGATGATGATTTTGTATGGAAAAATCATGGGATTTTCATGGAACACTCCCAGATTCCTTTCGTGATGTGGATGCCAAAACCAACACAACTCATGTGGATTCACACTATGGTAAGGCTCCTATGGAGGCCTCATAATACAAAAATCAGAATTCTAAAGACAGAAAACTTTCAGCATCTCCTCATGCATTTTCTAGAGGATGAGGCTCAACAAGCTTTCCTAGATGAGGAAATGGTAGTAAATTTGATAGAGGCCCAACATGATCTTCTTGAGCAAGAAGACAAATTGGCCTCTATCAAATTTACTACCATTACCCATACTACAAGTACATTATCAAAGCCTAACTTTGGACAATCTTGCAAGTGGAGGGGAAGGAAAGCAGAGGAAAAAAATTAAGAATGGAAGCCTTGAACTTAGTGGTTGATGGTATACAATGGACCATGGAAGCTCTCCTTACCAAGAGAAACGGAAGCGAAAAAAATGAAGATATTGTGTCAGCACCTCTGTTTGAAATTTTATCTTATTGTTTGTGTAGTTTGGTTGGTAAGGTTCCAATATGTGGTCCCCTTTTTCATTTTGCTTGCTCTGGAGTTTGTATGTCTTTTCCAAATTTTTACTTGCATCTAATATCTGATGCACAGATCTAAACCTTCCTATTTTTTAGATTATGCTACTATACCTAGGAGTGGGCCCTCAACCCACAACTTTCTGATGTGTGTGTGTGTGCACGCAAATCTGTCCCTAGGGAAAAGCTAATCCAACATATCAGTGCCCAAACTTTGAACCCAAACCAGCAACTTACACTTTGAGAGGTCCTACATTCTGATTTGATATCATCAAATTCTTAGTATTGGTCCACATTGTATCATCACACTATGTTGAGCTTTATTAAGCATTAGATGTTATTTCTTTGTCTTTCGTTTTCTGCTTTACTTTGAGCATTATTTGGTTTATCAGATTAAACTAGAACCAAACTGAAAATTCATGTAAGTCTTAGTCTTATACACTAACCAAAATGTAAACAGTAAAACCATGAACCCATCAATATTCATGCATGAAATAAATTATGAACTCGTCAAAACTATGAAGATAAGTATAATCGTGTGTATAAATATAATCAGACCTAGGGAAAAAAAATTTAGAGTTATTATGGGAAACTATGGAAAGTTTTGTTCAATTATTATGAGAAAATAAATAATCATAGTTAAGAATCTAGATGGTTGACCCACCAAGATATTAGCAAACTCTTACAACTAAGACTAAACATAGAATAATATATCTTCCTATGAATACACAAATGAGTTTTTTAATGTACCTCAGAGTGGTCGGTCTGCTTGACCTATCAAAAGTTCAATGACTTACAAAAGACCAAGACCACATTGTAGACTTCGGCATTTGCACAAAACTATGGTCTACCAATGTCAAGAACTACAAGATAGATCATTGATATATTCAATAGATGTGCTCTTATTGAACTCAAAATGACTTTCACTTCATGGACACAAGGAAAACCTTTTTATGTGCTAAGAAATCAGGCAACCACTTTTTTTTGGTCATGCATACATTGTTCCATTAACATTGTAGAGCATAGGCTATTTCAGCTTAGTGCTTACAGCTTCAAGATTTTTTCAATGAAATCATTTTGAGATCTTACACATCATACTATTCATTACATATGCATAATTTGAACTCTTGTGGGAATAAAATTAGATGACTTAAAAACAATCCAGTTTTCAGATCTTACCCGTCGTACATGTTTCAAACATAAGTGACGTTGTATATCACAACGAAGGTCCTTGGGCAAGCTTTGCAAAAGTATCTCTTCATCAACCCCTTGAGTAGCAACCCATTTGTACTCATCATAGCGACGAATACGTTCACGGAGATCTTGAGGTAGTTGACGATGTCTCATCCATTCCTCAGTATCCCTTCTTTTCACTCTCCATTCTTCAATCCTAATTGTTAGAGAATCCAAGTAGGTCTATAGGAGAGAGCATATTTAATGAGTAACAAAGTTAAGTAGTTGTATCATAATGAAAGACATGTTTCTTGTGAAAAAAATCTTATTCCTATACACTTCAAAAAAAAAAATCTTTCCCTTCAAGTTAAATATGCCTAAAAATTGTGTCTTGGAATTGTTTCTATAAATATAAAATCCTCATATCTACTCAGCCTAGAATGAAAAATATATCAAAAATAGCAGTTTTACCTGAATATTTGCAAGCACATATGCAAATAATATTAGACCCAACGTGCTAACAAGGATTGAAAATGCATTCTCCCCAATGAAAGCGCTGGTTACAAGATTTTGCCCCAGCGAACTGCAAGCATACAGAACACAGCAGAAAGTTACATCTTCTATCCCATTTTACAACATAACAAATGTAATCTTTCAGAGGGACATATATCAATACAGAATTTAAAATGATTTATATCGCTACAGAATTTTAAAGGTTATGTTTTCTGTAATCCATTCTTCATCAAATCCGTCAAACTTTGTCCATTTGAAAACGATATGCAAATCAAATCAAAAAGCCTAAAAGTTTGTAAAGACCCTTGCAAAATCTGGTCTTATTTTTCAGTTTTGATGCTTTGTAATTCTGTCAAACAGTTTGCTTGTAAACTTGTTCTTGGCTGGTAAGTGTTTTCAGTTTTGCTTTTCTCTTTGATGTGATAATGGAATGCATAAAATGACTCCACTAATAATGCTCAATGTCGACAAGTGAAATAAGAATATAAATGCAGGTATTTTTAGATTTTTCTATGCAATGATATGACTGAAACTAATTGCAAATGTGCAGCAACAGCACTTTGAGAATTTTGACAAACACTTAGCATGCAACCTATCGATGCAAATGACCATCTATAGTAAGGAGACATTTTTACAAACATTTCATATGCAACCTCCTTGATGAATATTATTGCTAATAAACTTCCAATCTGATTACAATATTGATTTGCTTTCAAGATACATATGCAATTTCTAGACAGCAATCTAGTCTCTTATATTTGCAGACTTTGATTACAATCTTTATAATAGAAATGATGCTGTAGACAGCAATTTTACCAACTACAGACCAACAACCTAAATGCAAGGAAGATGCAAATGATGACAACTAAAAAGAACCTGGATTAGGTGTCTTGTTGCAGCAATGCCATTGATGCAGATACCAAACGATTTCCTTCTCCAAACTCGTCTTCAAGATGCTAAACTAGCTGCGCCATACCTCCCAGCTTAAACCAAACACTAACAGGCCAGCAATCATCAAATTCACATTATCTCAGGGTTGTAGCAGCTGCGTTCCAAGATGGTAGAATCAATCACAGAAATCGATCTCTATCAAGCTAGAAATCGTGCCTCAAGAGAGCCACAATTTTCCTGCAAATCGTCCTTCACCAAGATAAAATCGAATTTCTTCTTGAACCTCAAAATCGACCTCCAATTCTGCAAATTAGATTTTCTCCAAACTGAAAATGATCTCTAGATGCAAGAATCAAATTCTCCAATGGCTGCCAGCACACTTCAAAATTCTGAATTCTTCAATAAGCAAATGTCTTTAATCGATTTCTCCAAAATTTGGCCAAAGGCCATTAAATTTTGGCAATAATCTATCCAACAAAGAATAAATTTCTTCCTTAAATGAGATGATGTTTGCAGCAATATCTCAGCTGCTGCAAATAGATTCCTACTCAAGTGCAACAATAAACCAGCTGCTGCAACTTGCAAATCTTTCAGTGAAATGCAATAATAAACTAGCTATTGCATTTAGTAAACAACTCTTTTCAAAAGGGCAATAATACATCAACTATTGCACCTGTCAAAATTCTCCAATGAAGCACCTGTAGAAACCTTGGATGGATTCCTCTACAATCTCCAACTAGGGTTGATCTTTCACAACCGAAACTGGTACCCTAGAGTCTTCAAACCCTTGGGCAATGCAAGCCGCAACTCTTTATGAAATGACCCCCTTGTAATTTTTTCAATTTTTCAACAACACTTCCACAATGGCACCCGTCAGTGTTAGCCAAAATCATAAAGCAGTACTGAAAAGTAACCCTACACCAAGAATGTGCACTCAAGACCCAAGGTGGGTGAGGTGCTAACATATGGCGCCGGGGATCATTAGTATTTCAAACTGAAAGAAGTACAATGCTGGAAAGTAAAGATGCAACTCGACCACTTATTCAGTGGGAGTATTTTGACAGCATAGCCGATCAGTAAATGAGTAATGCAATACAAAATGTAAAGATGACGAGGCCTGTCTCTTCCACCAATGGTGGGAATGATAGCAAATGCAAGAAAGTAAATAGGCGGCAAGCCACCCTCTTCCACTAAAGTGGGAATACAATAGATAACTACAGAAATATTAAGAGCTGTTCAATACTACTAAACCAACATTACAAAGTGAAATAGAATCTACAGGAAGCCAAGAGATTAGCTGTCCAAGAAGCTGCAAATGTTATTATGAATCTCCAATCATCAAAGACTCACTAGATAATGAAAAGCACACTCCAAAACTCCAACTTAGACCATCTGATATGACAGACCAGCAAGCTGAAAATGCAAACCAGCAACTAGTAAACTCACTAAAATGCATCTAACTCACTCGATACTCCATCAAATCACATGAAACCTGAAGCAATGGACTCTAAATGATGGGGCAACCAAGACAAGACCAAGAGACTATTGCAAGAGTGAGCTATTATTTAATGCACGCTTCCCAAGACAAAGGCAGGCAAACCACAACCATCAAGAGGGGCAATCAGCAAGAACAAAATCAAGAGCACTCCAAAAAATCTAGAAACTTGGAACAAGGGGCGCCCAAGATGGTAGAAGAGATGTAGCAAATACCCCGAACCATAGGAAAATCATACAATGACATAAGATCAAAAATCCACCTTCAGCACAACCAAACCAGCAACTTGAAAATTCAACAAAATCATCAAAACTGTAACAATATTGCTCAATATGCACTATTGAATGTAGCACACTCCCATTAGACCATCTAGAGAGCCATAGTTTCAGGCCCAAAAAGTGGTGTAAATGCTAAGCTCCCCCTTAGCCAGGTTCTAAAACCAATCTAGCAGCATTTCGGTAAGATAGACAATAGATCATAAACAAAGAGCCCAACACTTATATTTATAGCCTTCTGTTTCCAGATTCAAATTACCATTTCCCTCTCATTTGGGTGCCCAACATGAAATTCAATTTCATCTTTAGTAATTTGCAATATGCGTTTCATTTCACCTTATTCCAAGTCATCCCCTTCATGAAAGCATTTCACTTTATCAAAATATAAATAATCTTCAAAGTTAGGCTTCCAAGGTATAAGTGAAATATATATTAATAATAATCACTTATATCACCTCCTTAAGGCGTCCAAGAGAGATGACTTATTTAATTTGCAATTAAAACATTAACTTGGGCGTTCCATATTATCAAATACATTATAAAATGTATTTATCTCCTCTAGGCTAGGCACCCAATTAAGATATATTAAAATATAACTTAATTACCTCTTCAAAAATTCGTCCTCCAAGCTTTAGCCAAATATTCCACTTAAAAATGTTATTTTCACCAAATATCAAACCTGCCAAAATAATCACCTCAAATGCTGGAGACCAACTGAATATGCTGCCCTGCCAGAAATAGCCATAATACCAAGTTGCTGAAACACTGCCAAAAATAGCACCAAGGGTGTTGGAGACCAAACTGCTCAAATTGACCTCCCAGATATAGCCACTGAACTGAACTCCAGAAACCCTGCTAAAAATAGAACTTACTAAAAATAGCATAATGCTAAAAATAGTAAGTTGTTCCAAACTCATTTTAACCACAATCCGAGTAGCCATCATACTTACTAAAAATAGTAAGTCCGGAAAAGTCTCTCGTTGCAGTTGCATGTCACATCACCACAAAACTCTTTGAAAACCCAGAAGGAATCCAAAATCCAAATTGCAAAACACCAACATGCAAGCCTCCAAAACTGCCAAGGAAATAGCCAAAGATGCAAGTCATTACCTCGTCATGCATGTTACCACATCCCGAAGCTCTCTAAAAACCTAGAAATCTCCACTAGACATGCATTAGAAAAACTCGCATGCAAGCCTTCAAAACCACTACAGAAAGTGGAAACCCTAATTTCAGCTTCTAACTGGCCTACGGGCTTCCAAAAATAGGCTATCGGACACATAAGAGCGTATGGCTAAAATGGGGACATTACACTGTACCTCACAAATATGGAAGTAGAATAACTCAAGACATAAGCATGCTCAAATGCTAGGCCAACAACTCCTTATAAAGATTTCTCAATGCCTTCCAAGAAGCTTCTAGAAATATCATTATTTTATTCCCTTAAGTGACTTTATGATTTATTATTTTATTTTAAGTCACTTTATTAAATTAATTAAATATAAAGTTACCTTATGATTTTAATTTATTAAAATAACTTTATAAATAATTAACTTAATACTTACTCCCTTATTTCTATTGTTTAGCCTTCGGGAATAAATAAAGGCTAAGTGATCCTCAAGGTGGCTATCGAAAAGGGGACATTACAAAGTTGGCTCTCACTTGTGATTGATATAAATCTGAAATTTGGAATAGGCTTTGGGATGAAAGTCCTTGGGTTGATGTGTTAGTATCTTCCTTATTTTCAATAGTAATATCGCTAGATGTGCTTGTGTGCTTTGTGGGTCTACTTGCCTTGTGATTACTACTAATGTACATGAGGTTAAAAAATTTACCAAAGCAATGACTGCTCACGAAAATTATCATTGAAGATATTACTTAATAAAGATGGTTAGAAATCCTACAAAATTATAATACCTATAAGAGATGTAATATTTCCATAATCCATAATAGTTAGAGAGAGATTACTTCTAAATTGAACTATGTGATGATTTTTTTAACATCAAAACAAAGTTAATGACAACAATGTTTTGGATCACACTCCATGATCTTTTAGTTAAATCTAGAAGCAATCTCTCTCTCAATATAAAACCTAACAAATGTCAAACACTATAAACTAGATTGCGAAAAACAAGTCAACTTCTAAGTGCTTACCCATATTATATAGCAAATATCTACCTATTTTTTGAATCTTTGTTGCTTAGTACAGGAGGAATACTGAAGATATTGCCTGAAGATTCATTCAACTAGTTATCTTAACAGATTCATCCAAATGAATTTGCACATATGTATTAGAATAGTAAAATAAATCTCAAGAAAAAAAAGGTGAACAGAAAAATTTGAATTCATCAAGGAATAGAAGTATTTTATGTGTTTTGACTAGTTTTCTAGTTTCCATAGGTGGTGAAAATGCAGTTGCCACAACCAAAATGCATTTTCTGCTCTTTTAAAAGTAGAAAATTCATCATTATACACAGAAACCAAGAATTTGAAATGAAATGACTACTTTCTCCATAATTTGAAGAGGTTTATCCTTAGGCGCAAGAAAACACCTCCACACCTTCAAAAATCCATAAAAGAGGGTTGAGAGTGTGTCTTGAGCATGAGAAGCTTGTTTGAGTATTGTAGTAAGAATTGGAATCAAGTTTTTCGATTGTTCTTAGTTTCTAGAGAGACAAGAGAGTACAGGAAAACTTCTATGGCGTACCCAATTCTTGTACTCTTGTACTACTTACTAAAGATTAATACCATTGGTAGTAGTGAATTTGCCACTACCACATAATTTTCTACTCATAGAGTTTCTAGGATAAAAATCTTGGTGTTTTGAGTTGTTTCATTTATATTTCTACAAGTTTGTTGTTCTAATCTTATAAACAATATTCTTTACTCTTAATTTATCTCATTACTCTCAACCAAGTAGAAGGTAGATGCTAAATTTAGATTCTTGAAATATTCAAGTTAAGGGTTTATGGATCTTAGATCGATAAGAAAGAATTTTGGTTAACTTTCAAACTACTAAATTTTCTAATATAAATACCGATAAACACATTTATCATTGAGAAAAAAGCTACTCAATTTTAGATAACTTTCCCTCGGGAATATAAGACATTTAATGGAAAATCCCTTCCCTAAAAATTTATCAAAATTCTAAATTTCCTAATTAAGCTACCTGTTAGCTTATTTTAATCTTTGGGATTAAAACAAGTTTGCAAAAATTGAAAGGGATATTTCTGTAAAAATAAAATGACCAAGTCAATAAAGTGAATAAGGAAAAAGAAGAAAAGTGAAGAATATTTGACTTAGTCATTTTTGGGCGCCAAGAAGAGAATAGTTTTCATTCCACTCAGCAGCAAAATGTTAAGGTTTTGTTGCTTCTGTTGAAGGAGTCTTCACCACGTTGCTGGTTTGAGGAGAAGGATAGGGCACGTTGTGTGAAGAAGGAGAGTCTTCAGGATATTGTGACAAATCACTTCCATGCGCCCAAATTTCTCTAAAATAAAGCTATACGTGTTTTTTCTCTACTTTTCTGCAAGGTATGTTTGCTGTTACAGGGAGATTTTTGACAAGTAAATACAAATCCTATTAAATGTTCTAACTGAAACAAGTTGCATCATGACCATATTTTCAGTTTTCTTTCAATACACCTTCATTTTTCTTTAAAATCTCGTGAATGTGAGATGGCAACGTTGAGTTTTGTTGTCAAGGATCCCTGTCAAGGTGCTTTAGTGGATGTTTCAGCTTTGAGGGTTATTGATGTTCCTGTTCAAAACTTCATAAACCTTAGATGATGTTACATAGGCACAATGAGTGAGAAGGGTGTATGAACTACATAGATCTTGTACAAAATCAACTATACCATAAGGGGACACTTCATGAAAGAGAGAACAACAGAAGTCTTTCACATATGCAATCCTTCACAATCTTTATGGCTGTTAGTTTTGCGTACTATATTACCTGGCTGTCTCTTCACATTTTTATTGTTTTCTTTCATGGATTTGCTAGATAAGTCCACACAGTGTCACAACAAATCAAATTGGCTCTAGATATCATGGTCTGAGTATTGGTGTTATGACCCTAGATTGGGCTGCAAATTATCTTAGCACATTTTTTGTTTTCTTTACTGGATTTAGCTTTGCACGGGTAGCTGCAACACTTACCCTATGAAAGTTTATGACAAGCCTTGTGTCAAGAAGACAGCCGCTATACAAAGCAGCAAAATCTGTTATGAGTTCTTGAAGTCTTATGCAAAATCATTGAGGTCAAATGAGGAAAATATGTTTGGGGTACATGGCAGCAGCTGCAATGGCACAGATGACAGTAGTGTAACTAGAAAAGTATGGCAAGAAGGCATAAAATAGACCTTATGTGAATTGTTTGTTGAGCTTAACAAAGAATACAACCTTTGGTGTTTTCCAAGGTTATAGGGGAAGGCCATCCTTTGTTCAAATGTTCTTGAAATAGTTTATTTGGAAAATCTCATCTCAAACTGTGAAAAGGATCAGCTCTTCCAGTTCTTATTAAAAATTTGCATATGCCTTTGAAGGCTTATAAATAATTGCTAATGCTGCATTCAAAATGTTTAAAGAGGTACACAGATAATGAAAAAGGGCAATTTGAAGGCTGAGGACAGTGACATGAATTTCATGGTAATGAGGAAAGTTTTCATGGAGATGCTGCAAGCAAGCAAGCCAATAGGGATGATGGCAGCTTGGAAGATTGTCAAATGTCAAGTGCAAGGACAAAACACATCACAAGTGAGCTGAGGTGGTAGACATCATGCACCAGGACAATGGGACAATGCACAGCCCTAGGGGACTATGTTAAGTATATGATAGTGATAAATAGGCAGAAAATACTATCATAACATGAACAGAGGATAGCAATGCCATTAAAGGGTAAAACAATAGTTTGAAGGATAGTACCATAAAAGATTTGACAGTGGCAAGATTGATAAAGGAGTAGTCAAGATAGAAAAAGGAGTGCAATCATGAAGAAGACAAGGAAGACAGTCCTCTTTGATTGTGATTGACTGATTTAGATAGTGGACTGTGGAAAGTTTGTAAAGAGGAGCCAAGGGTTCAAATTTTCTCAAAAGATACACAGTCCTATGGCAGTTAAGATTAAAGACTACATAAAAGTTTAGAGATTGAAATGACAAGCATATATTGTTGGCCCCACGGTTGCCGTTGCACCAAAATATCGACCTATTAATGCCCAATACAACCGTCAGAGTTAATGGATCCACAGGAGGCAGCTAGTCCATGTCACAAATCCCGAGGGGAGCGTTGACCATCTGCCAACAATCTCCCCCTCAGTGTTACTTGAGGTTATTCGAACCCGGCACCTTTGGCTCTGATACCAATTGTTGGCCCCACAGTTGCCATTGCACCAAAAGATCGACCTATTAATTCCCGATACAACCGTCAGAGTTAACGGATCCACAGGAGGCGTTTAGTCCATGTTACGAATCGCGAGGGGAGTGCTAACCATCTGCTAACATATATTGCATAGATCAAGTATTTGACAAATGCAATGATGAGGTATCATGGAATGCAATGATTGCAACAACATAGTATACTCAAGATGATTGTCACTTTGCACTGCCAAGAAACCAATGGACAGTCATAAAGATTTCGATAGTGATAGTCGTATAGTGCAAGGAAAAGAAGGCAGTTACTAAAAATAGCATAATCAAGTGGTTTGGCGGTCAAGGCATTATGAAGAAAGATATGACAGTCAAAGTGTTATGAAGTTTATGACAGTTAATAGTGTTATGATTCTGTGACCTATTGATTGTCAATTGACCTTATTAAAAAAAGTAAATTCACATGAATAAGACCAAGGTCTTCATGGGTATCACAATCTTAACATTGAAATAGCAACCATAGTTATCAAGGACAGTGGACTATGCATTAACATTGAAGGGACAATCACAGTAATTATATCCAAGATGATGGGCATGATTGTTGAATATTGCACAAAGTCAGAAAAGATAGAGCAAGGGTTAGTAGGGATGAAAAGCTGTAATGTCCCCATTTTTAACACTACACTTTCCAGTGACTATTAGCCTATTTCCGGATGCTCGTAGGCAGATCAAAGGCAGAATTAGGGTTTCCTATTTTCTAGGAGGCTTCAGGGGTTTGCATGCAGGAGTTTGGCAGTGTGTTTTTTGGATCTTTCTGGGTTTTCAAAAAGCTTTGGAGAGATGTGACATGCATTTAATGAAAGTGACATGCATTTCAATCGGGAGTTTGCATGTAGGATTGGTTTCTAGATTCTTTTCGGGTTTTCAGAAAGCTTCACAATGGTATGACATGCATTTGCATCTGACAACCTTTGTTGGACTTACTATTTTTAGTAAGTTGTGACAGCTACCTGGTTTGTGCTCAAAATGCATTTGGAGTCACTTACTATTTTTAGTAGTATGCCATTTTAGTAAGTCCTATTTCTGGCAGTGGTTCCAATAGCAATTTAACACTAGGTCACTATTTTTGGCAATGGTGGTAGTTACAGTGGTTGGCATCTTTCTATTTATAGCAGTGGTCTGTTTATGATGTCTGATATCTTCAGTTGATCACAGTACCCTTCAGTGGTCTTCAGTTTTGCTTAGTTTGGCGTTTGGTGTACACTTGCTATTTTTAGTAGTGCTATTAATAGCAAGTCATTTTGGGGGAGTTGGTCCCAGGCTAGTATACACGCAACAGTATTATTTCTCAGTTGATTTTCGAAGAGCCTAAGGTTGTAGTATTTGATATTTGTTTAATTCTGTCACTTAAGCTGTTTAATAAAATAATTTTATAAACTTAAGTTGAGGAATGAGTGGTCATTTGAAAAAGTACCTTCAGCCTAGACAAACAACTTAAAGTTGCTTTTAAAGATTTATTAATATTATATCTGCTCTTGTGTGGATGCCTATAGGAGAAAAATAAATTAAAATGTTTTAATTTTTTAGAAGGCTCAAGAAGGGCATTGGTTTCTAGGAAGAAATTAAGAAGCTTTTGAATTCCATTCGCCCTACCTTTTTTATATTCTCATCTTGGCTCTAATAGGGACATCTTCACTTTGACAACATAACAGAATGCTGTTGGATTTCTTCCAGATTTCTTGGGCTGTGAACTATGGACAAAAACCCTCTTCATTTGGGCTGGTTTCGGTGGTGAAATATCCACCCTAATCAGATAGTGAGTGATGCTATAGAAGGGATCACATAGTGCTTCACAGAGTTAGTTTACAGGGGTTTTGGTGAATGAAAAATGAAGGTTTTCCAGATATTTTGAGGAGTTTTTTGGTGTGGTTTGCTTTCTTTCAGTTTGGAGTGATTTAATGAAGGTTTTGATGTGATTTTCTTCAATTCCTGGGCAGTTTGGTTTCGGACTTGAATCTGGTTTTCTGGTTATATCTCACGAAGGGTTTGGAGTTTCAAAATGGGTATTGATTCAAACGAAGCCTTTCTCCGTGGCGATTCTAACAAGCATTGACTTGCATTTTTTAATGGAGAATCTAATTTTATAGGCCAAGTCGACCTCTTGCCTGGGACGCCAAGTTCTGGGTGTTGTTTCAAATCTGATTGGTATTGTTGTGTGGGAGTTTTGGAGCCTTGGGACCCTTTGGAAAGACGTCACTGGTTTAGCATTGCTCCAAGCAAGAAGCCCATCTCCAAGAGTGTTGGATGAGTCTTTCATGAAGCTTCAATCTGTTCTACAGGCATGACCTCCAAGTCTGCAATAACTTGTATTTTGAGTTGTTACTGCTATGTTTAGAAAACAATAAATTTTTGTCATGTAGAACTGAACATTGGAGGCTTTGAATGATAATATTTCTTTGAGCATTTGCCTTTATTTTAGTTCTATGCAATTTACATCTTTATGCAATCTTCTTGCAATGAATGATACATGAAACACAAAGCAAAAAACCCATCTCATAAACACATAGTCAATAATTTGCAAGAAGGTGAAATTAGAAAAAAGAAGAAAAAAATCAGGGGTGTATGTTACAATGGTATTAGAACTAGTTCTTCTTGCCATCATGTGTGGTCATAAGAAATCATAACTATTCATTCTATGAGTGCAAGAGAACAAAGATACATACAAAGGGAGATGACTACAGAGAAGTCTATATCTGAGTTGGTACAGGAATTGTCCACGCTAATGAGGGATCTTGACATAAAAAGGGCATACTCAAGGGAGTTTGCTAAATCTAAAAGTTTGGATGGAAAAGTGCACATGACACATCAAGATGACCGTGAGATCGAAGAAGATACCTTGACTTATGAGGAGACTGTGGTAGAGCCCCAAAACAGTCCTCTAGACTTTCATGTGGTTGGTGGTGATGAAGATCAGTTTGGCAATAAGAACAAAACAACAGTCTTGAATCCTAATGACTTCATAGAAGATGTTAGTAGAACTAATGTGTGGTTTGAGTTCGCTAAATAAGAGCATGATAAAGAAAATTTGGGTGGCATCATTGAACCAGCTTATGACCATTACCATAGTGATGATGTTCGTGATGATTCCAATGTGTTTGTGGAAGATTTAGTGATAAACGGTTCTCCTCTTGTTGCTGACCCAACTTTCCAAGAGATTTCACATGAAGCATTTATGACAAGTGATCAAGAAGACCTCTTTGGTATGCATGTGACTACAAAGGATGAGAGCAGAAAAATACCTATAGATGATGGGTTCATTAAAAGTAAAATTGATAGAGTTTTCCAAACAACTAGCAATGATGACTCTTTGAAATGAACCCCTTGTAATTTTTTCAATTTTTCAACAACACTTCCACAATGGCACTCGTCAACATTAGCAAAAATCATAAAGCAGTACTGGAAAGTAAC
Source organism: Sequoiadendron giganteum (assembly GCA_007115665.2). NCBI lineage: Eukaryota > Viridiplantae > Streptophyta > Pinopsida > Cupressales > Cupressaceae > Sequoiadendron > Sequoiadendron giganteum. The sequence goes on along the minus strand of CM021104.1, from coordinate 67,287,461 downwards.
CCTACACTAAGAATGTGCACTCAAGACCCAAAGTGAATGAGGTGCTAACATATGGCGTCGGGGATCATTAGTATTTCAAACTGAAAGAAGTACAATGCTGAAAAGTAAGGATGCAACTCGATCACTTACTCAACGAGAGTATTTTGACGGCATAGACGATCAACAAATGAGTAATGCAATACAAAATGTAAAGACGGTGAGGCTTGTCTCTTCCACCAATGGTGGGAATGACAGCAAATGCAAGAAAGTAAATAGGCGGCAAGCCAGCCTCTTCCACTAAAGTGGTAATACAATATATAATTGCTGAAATATTAAGAGTTGTTCAGTACTACTTAACCAACATTACAAAGTGAAATAGAATTTGCAAGAAGCCAAGAGATTAGCTGTCCAAGAAGCTGCAAATGTTATTATGAATCTCCAATCATCAAAGACTCACTAGTTATGAAAAACACACTCCAAAACTCCAACTTAGACAATCTGAAATGACAGACCAGCAAGCTGAAAATGCAAACCAGCAACTAGTAAACTCACTAAAATGCATCTAACTCACTCGATACTCCATCAAATCACATGAAACTTGAAGCAATGGACTCTAAATGATGGGGCAACCAAGACAAGACCAAGAGACTATTGCAAGAGTGAGCTATTATTTAATGCACGCTTCCCAAGACAAAGGCAGGCAAACCACAACCATCAAAGAGGGGCGATCAGCAAGAACAAAATCAAGAGCACTACAAAAAATCTAGAAACTTGCAACTAGGGGCACCCAACATGGTAGAAGAGATGTAACAAATACCCAGAACCATAGAAAAATCGTACAATGACATAAGATCAAAAATCCACCTTCAGCACAATCAAAACAGCAACTTGAAATTCAACAAAATCATCAAAACTGAAACAATATTGCTCAATATGCACTACTGAATGTAGCACACTCCCATTAGACCATCTAGGGAGCCATAGTTTCAGGCCCGAAGAGTGGTGTAAATGCTAAGCTCCCCCTTAGCCAGGTTCTGAACCCAATCTAGCAGCATTTTGGTAAGATAGACAATAGATGATAAGGAAAGAACCCAACACTTATATTTATAGCCTTCTGTCTCCAAATTCAAAGTTTCATTTCCCTCTCATTTGACCGCCCAACATGAAATTCAATTTCATCTTTAGTAATTTGCAATATGCATTTCATTACACCTTATTCCAAGTTGTCCCCTTCATGAAGAATTTCACTTTATCAAAATGTAAATAATCTTCAAAGTTAGGCGTCCAAGGTATAAGTGAAATATATATTAATAATAATCACTTATGTCTCCTCCATAAGGCGTCCAAGAGAGATGACTTATTTAATTTGCAATTAAAACATTAACTTGGGCATCCCATATTATCAAATACATTTTATAATGTATTTATCTCATCTAGGCTAGGCATCCAATTAAGATATTAAAATATAACTTAATTACCTCTTCAAATAATTCTCCCTCCAAGCCTTAACCAAATATTCCACTAAAAAATGTTATTTTCACCAAATATCGAACTTGCCAAAATAATCACCTCAAATGTTGAAGACCAACTAAATATACTCCCCTACCAGAAATAGCCATAATACCAAGTTGTTGAAACACTGCCAAAAATAGCCCCAAGGGTGTTGGAGACCAAACTGCTCAAATTGACCTGCCAGATATAGCCACTGAACTGAACTGCAGAAACCCTGCTAAAAATAGAACTTACTAAAAATAGTAAGTTGTTCCAAACTCATTTTAACCACAATCTAAGCAGCTGTCATACTTACTAAAAATAGTAAGTCCGGAAAAATCCTTCGTTATAGTTGCATGTCACATCACCATGAAGCTCTTTGAAAACCCAAAAGGAATCTAGAATCCAAACTACAAAACACCAAAATGCAAGCCTCCAAAACTACCAAGGAGTTAGCCAAAAATGCAAGTCATTATCTCGTCATGCATGTTACCACATCCCAAAGCTCTCCAAAAACCCAGAAAGCTCCACAAAACATGCATCAAAAAAACTTGCATGCAAGCCTTCAAAACCAATTCAGAAAGTGGAAACCCTAATTTCAGCTTCTAACTGGCCTACGAGCTTCCAGAAATAGGCTATCAGACACAGAAGAGCGTATGGCTAAAATGGGGACATTACAGTCTGCCCTTCCCAAAATTGTTTTGTCCTCAAGCAATACCACCACCACTCCAGAAAAAATTAAACTGAACCATACCAAACCAATTACAATCCCAAGGTCCCATGTTTGTCGCAAGAAGGAACAACCATGCCGATGCTGCACCTCTCTGATCACATCAATGAAAACATCATGCCAAAACTGCACTAATCTCCCTTGTAACTCCAAAATGTTACCATCCATGAAACTCAAAATGAACAGAATGGAAGGACTGAAGTCAACACCTTGCAGCGTCTCACGCCCAAAAGACTCTGAGTCGTCAATATCAACAATGCTACTGTCAATCACAATCCTCGATAATAGGAAAGATAGTCTACTCAACTCAAAATCAAACTCCTCTGTAGATCTCCATAAAGCCACAACTGTAAAAGTAACTTCCCCAAATCTTCTTGCAAAGAGGAAAGCAATCATTTGCAAGAGCCCAACAAACTCAAACTCATGACTCCACATGGAGCTACTATGCCTCAACTGAATTATTTTAATACAACCATGAAGATTTCTGAAATAATCCTACAATGCCAACTCCCTGAGTCTCATAATGATAAACCAAAACATGTGGAAGTTCGCTGCCCTGAACCAATATTGGGAAGAAACTATCAATTTTTGCTTCACAAACCTTCGCAAGTTGAACTTTGTAAATAGGACAGGTTTGAAGAAACAAGTAATCACTGCTGCTCCAAGCTAAGATCAACAAAGTACAATCAGATTTTAGGGCTCTACACAAGGAATAGCAACAACACCAATGGAATTCCCAAGTGTGAGCATGTGAGATGAGCATTGTGTTGCAAGATACCACCTCCAAAGTGGTTGGAAAACATACAAGAGCAATGTCCAACTAAAAACTACCACCTCTTAGACAAGAAGTGATGAACCAACTCTCTTGAATGTGAGTAACTCCCCATGAAAGATGGTTTGTCTGCCTCCAACTAGGAAACTCATGTCTAAAAATCTACCCTTGTCTTAGTCGAGAATCATTTCCCAAAGCATCCAACCAATCATCTCTCCAACCCATACTCAAAATTTCTCTCCAAACCATTTGTTGATGAACAAACAAAGCCATCAAGTGGCTGGTAAAGAAGGGGATAGCGCCAAAAATTCTGAGAAATTTGATCCTTATCCCTCCAAAATTTCTTCTTTCCACAAGCAATAAGCTCCATCAACCCATGTTGAGTATCTCAAGCATGGGTACTGAACTGAAAATAATCGCCAATACTCTGGAAAGAAAACATAATACATCTTTGAATGCTGGTCAAAATCAAGTGCATACTTGTGAAATTGGCGTCCCCTCTGATGAACCTCTGAAACAAGTCCATGAAAGCTTCAGCAACACTGGAGCTTGAAACATAAGATGACTTCAAATTCAACTCCCAAAATTGACTAGCATCTCCAAAACCAAGGAATGGATTGACAAGAGTGAAAACACCATGTTCTGGTCCATCTTCCCAAGTGAAGACTACATCCTCAATCCCTCTTAAGCATTCTTGATCAAACATTATTCTTGGAAGATTATCAATTGCAAGGAGCGAATCTCCCTCATGTTTTGCTTGCAAATCTTCAATAAGCTGAAAATCACGTTCAATACTGTATTGGGAAACTTCATCAGGATCCCATTTCGTGCTATTGTCAATTGATGCATCATCTCCCATCACAAAAAGAGGATTATCATAAGTTTCTTCTACACCCACTTCAAAGAGAAGATTGTCAAGAACTTGGAAGTCATTCCATTCATCTTGCTGCTCCAAATCTGCACATATAGCTTCTGATTTTCTTGAGATGTTTTCAAGATCAAACTCCTCCTGAAGACTATCAAGCTCTCCAATCACCTGCTTGATTTCTTCATCTCGTTGTGCACCCTCTTGCTCCTTGAAAAGTTTGAAGTCAGCAAACTAGTCTTCAACCTCTGTTAGAGCCAACTGAGTTTCTTTCAACATGTCCTCTGTTGATTCGAGCTCCAGAGTGAGCTCATCAACCTTTCTCTCACTCCTTTGGAAAGCACCAATGGTCTTCTTTGCAACTTCAATGGCATGATCTCGATCTTCAATCAAGTGCATGTACTCGGACTTCAAGGTCTCCCAGGAATCTTTGATAAGTTGCAAATTGGGAAGAGCAACTTCATCTTTCACTCCTCTTTGTCTCTCTTCAAGTTGAGCCTTCCTGTAGAGTTCTTCAATCCAACTGTATGTGCGATCAAATTGTGATAGAACTCACACTTCTCTTTCAAAGGACCCTCTGCCTTGATCTTCCTTCTCAAGAATATGCAAAGATGGTGGATTGTTGGTTGGCTGCTCTTCAAAATCAGAACTTTGTTTTGCGTCTTCGCTGCCCTCAGAGCTGCTCCGACATTCTTGTTTTTCGCCACCAACTAGTGGAGAATGCTCAATGTCATAATTAGGATTAGACTCCTCAAATTCTTCGTGCCTTTGCTTACAATCAGCTTCATGCATTGATAAATCAGATTTGTGTTTAGAAACACCTTCAAACTTTCCATCTTCCAAAGCCATATGGTCCTCAAGCTCTACTTCCACCTCAATGTCACTTTGGTCAAACTTGAAGGCAGCCCCAAACTCAAGCATATTGTCACCATTGTTTGCTATTATAGAGTCCTTATCAAGTTCTATTTCATCATCGGGATCAAAGGGAAATTCATCCCACACAGGTTCCTTGTCAATGCTAGGTTCCTTCACACCTGGATCCCAAATGCTAAGAGGTTGATTGTTTTGATCAAAAGGAAAGAGCTCTTCGTGCTTCTCTTGGAGTGCTGACTTTTTGAATAGGTCACCACCCAACTCACTTAAACTGATATCTTCATAGACACCTCTCTCCAAGGGCTTACTTTGATGCTCAAACCCAAGACCACCTTGGACACCATCATTGTAATGAAGCAAAGAATCATCTAAGCAAGCTGTTTTGAAAACTTCATCATCTTCATCTTCAATGGAACCATCTTCAATGAGTAAGGTGCTGATTTCTTCATGTGGACTTCTTGGGAAGTTGGGACAGCAACAAGAGGAAAATCCTTCATCATCACATCTTCAACATGACCATGCAAGAACTCACTGGATTTGTCTCCCAGACTAATATTTCCTTCATCTTGCTCTTCTTCAACGAACTCATCCCACACAACAGTTCTACCAACATCTTCCATGTGGCCCTTAGTCTCAAGACCTTCATTGGATGAATCCTCATTAGGACTCAAGACTGTTGTTATGTTCTTTTCACTGAGCCAATTTTTGTTTACCTCGCGGAGTGTTTATATCAACGTACTACGTACACAGGAAGTAAATGGAACTATATGTAACACACAACACAGAACAATACAATATGCTAGAATCATGAGACGTTTGTATTCATTTCCAGTAAATATCACCATGTACAATCACAAAGTATCTCCGTACTATCAATCATGGAATCCTAATCATCATCACAAAGTGGGGAGGAAGGAGAACACATTGAGGTGTCTTCCTCAACCTCAAAAGGGAGTTCGTCGGAGGACGAAGAAGTATCGCTGGCCGTAGGTGGGCAAAACAAAATGGAAGTGGCAGAAGCAGTTCCATTTCAACTAGCAGGGTTCACCTTGCCAGCACCACCAGCGGGCCAGGAAAGCTTGCCAACGATCACCTTCACACTTCCAACATCCTCCATTGGTGGCGGACGCACATTGAGAGTGACAGCCGCAGTACCTGGCGCATTGCCAGGATGGGCACCACTACGAGACGTGACCACCATATCTTCGAGTTCGGCAGCCTCAGGCGACACAGTACCACCACCAGGATTCACAACTGTACTGACAGGGTCGGCAGCCATACAGCCAAGGTCGGCAGTTGTAGTAGAGACAGCACCAGGAGTGGCAATAGAGGGTCTTCCAGAGACATCACCAACAGTTCCCACTGAGCCGCTAGAAGTCTCAGGGACTTGGGGAACCATCACTCCCTAGGAGCAAGTCCCCTCCGTTACACCACCAAGAGCGCCAGGAGTGGCCCAGATTGATAATTGGCTAGGGGCGTACGGCCTGAGAGTGGAGGTGGCTGAGACATCTAATGAGAATTCACCAGAAAGGTTGGGGGGTGATACGGATGTTGCAAGCTCAGCCATTCAGACCCAGGAGAGTGACACAGTGAGGGACACAGCAGAACAACTAGTGGAGGAGCAGCCAGTGGCCACAGAGGGGATGGATGTAGCAGGAGAGCAAGTGGAGGAGCGCAGAGGGGCGGAGAACCTTCCTGCAGATGAGGAGGATGCACCTGATGAGGAGGATGATGAGGATAGTGAGTCTGGGGGCTATGTGGTAGAAATATCACAACCAGATCCATAAGATCCCTTGGGGACAGTGCATAGATATGTGGAGGAGCTCCAACACATGGGGCGAGTCATGATGCAAGTGGGGCACATTTCGAAGGACCTTAAGATTGGTCGATCCCCATTAGTGGGCCAGGAGGTACAACGCCTTAGAGGGTTTGTACAGATGGGATGTGAGGCAGAGTTTGCTCACATTTTTACCAGCCAAGGTTGGCCGACAAACGAAACTGCAGCCATGCTCAGAAATTGGCGAGGCAACCCACCAAGGATGGCAGGAAGGGATGCGAAAGTTATAGAAAGCCTCTATCACATCGAGCTTGCATTCCGAGATGTTTTCTACAACGTAAAGAGGTAGATACTGTCTACCGAGTTGGTGGTAGCAGGAAAGGTGGAAGCCTACCACATTTTTGTTGGGTGAAAATAATGTAATCAACTTTTCAATAGATTACGCTATCTAGATTTCAGCCACAGCTATGTGAGATAGAATCTCTCCTCTCAGAAAGGGGAGGCGCCCTTCTTACTGCTAATTGGAAACTATAGTAAACTTAAAAAGAATACTTACAAAATGTACACGGTACTCATGAAATGGGGGGGGGGGGGTGTTACATTCATACTTCTCTCTTTTTTCAGAGAAGATGTTTACAATGCTTCACGATGAAAAGCTTTTAGATCTGAAATAACTTAAACTTAAACAATAGCAGTAATGTCGATATTCCTATCTTGACAAAGCATAGCTTAGAAATACCAGGTAGATTTATAATAACAAAAGACAAAAGAAAAGGGAAGGCTCACGAAGGCACAAAGTCGTTCCGTAGCCTTTTCAATGTTGGATCTTGTAACAGCAATGTTTGTTGTATTAGAAGCACAAAGTCTTCTTAGACACAGCGATTCCTCGAACAGCATGAAAGATTACAAGCACAAAGTCTTGTAGATCATTCAACAAAAATCTTCAAACATAAACAAATCCAAACGATAATGTAACACAAAGTTTACATCAACCACTTGAAGCCCTTTCAATCTCATACACAAATCACTATTGATATAATCAACACTCAAAACAATTGATTCCAACACAAAGTTTGGCATGCAATCCTCTTCTTTATTGATTAGATCTGAATTCACAATATTGAACACAAAGTCTCAATGCTTGTTTCAAAATAGCAGCACTTCATTGCAAAATATCAAAAGGTAAATATTACAAAAGAAATCCCTCTTATTTATAGAAAGGAGGGAAGAGCAAAATTAGGGAATCAAATGAGTAAAAATAGGAAACCCTAATCTAACTGAGTGTAATTTATTTCAACGTAATCACACCTCATATTTTGGTGCAATTACGTTTTACAAAAAGACACCTAAAGTGTCAAAAACTATTTACAATGTGCAAAGTAGGGGACACCAAAAATGGCAAACACTGGAGACAAAAAGAAGACTATTGTTCTTTGCATTGGGCACAGAAGTCTTCATATTTCTTTGTCGTCTCTTGTAGGAAAGTTTTGTCTGGCCCGACTATATAATCCACCAGCGTGTGTATTTTGGTAATCATCTTCTTTGCAGACGAAGAAACCTTTTTACACCTTTGAAGATGAGCCTGGAAACAATCAAGTGAAAGCCGCAGATCACATACAATGTGCATGGTGCTTTTGGTAAAACCTTTATCATCCACCAGCTTCATGAAGGCCTCGTTATACACTTGAATTATCTCGCTAATAGGGAGAAAGGTGTGCTCGTCATCAAGGAGATCACCTGGCAACTCTTCCATCCCATTTACCAAGAGAACCCGGTAACCTTCTACATCTTCTTGTACCTGGTGAATGTCATCAATCAGAAACTTCAATACCTGAATTCTATGTTTGAGCGATTCTTTCACTTCCACATATTTCTCCTTGTCAGGTATTACTCCATTCTTTACCAATTGGCTGATCTTGGATTCTTTCATTTGATGCCATGACGATAAAGTCCTTTCCGTCTGGTGTAGATCGCTCACAAGTGAATCTTCTTCTTTATTAAGCTTAGTCTGCAGCTGGGCTACTTGTATTTTCTTCTCACTTGCGGTGGTGATAACCTGTGTCCCATGATCTATGACCTCTTCAATGAATTCATTTAAGATTTTACCCTTTTTTGCAAGCTTTTCTACCATTTGAATGGCTGGTTCTTCGATATTTACCAAGGTCATAGATTGGGCATCACCCATTGAAGATCCCGCTATGTTTCTCAAGATGTTCGCATAGTGTTCAACTTTTCCCTTGTATAGATTTTTAGCTTGCTCCGTCTTGTCAAGCCTTCCTGCAAGAGCATCTAATATTACTTGGGCATCTGCTTTTGCACTCTCATTGGTTACCTTCCCAAGTTGTATTCTTTGTACGGTATGACCTTCCATGTTAACATCACCCTCTGGTTGCAGAGGAAAGCCTACCTCAACAAACTTCTGGCTAGTTTTATCTACCTGGAATCTTGACAATACCTTAGCCTTTTTCTTTTCCTTATTCTTGGGAGCAGGTATTTCTTCAAGGTCTAGCTCATCGGGGGAGATCATCTGCTTCTTTCGCTTAGGAACTTGCGACACCAACCAAGGAGGGAGGGAAGAAGTATACACATCACTTGTTACCGCTAATTCCTGAGCTGCAGGGGCTCTTTGTGGAATAGTTGAAACAGTCACTATGGGCGCTATTGTAGTCATTATGGCCCCAGTTGTTTGTACGCCAAGCTGACTCTGCAAAGATTCATTCATGAACCTGTTAAATTCAGCCTCCGAAGAGATGTCAAAAGATGGAGATGACAAGCTAGGGAGAGAAACTGGTGAACTAGATAGGTCATTGATATTCAGTGCTCAGCGAATTGCAGAAGAAACCAACACCGAAGATACTATTGGCGGGAAAAGAACATCTTCTACTCCTGTAACCGTGGTAGGAAGAGGAGAAGAAGATATGGGTGGAACAGGAGATCTAGGTATTGAAGGAGTGTGAGGAGGCGAAGATACTGGAACCTTTTCAGCTTCACCTCGAGGAGGGGACAAAATCTGCTCATCCTCTTGGTATTCCTCAATCTCTTCTACTGATTACTCTTCCTCTTCAACCGATTCGGTTTCTCCAGAGTTTTCTTCATCTGATTCTTCGGCTTCAAACTCTGTATCTTCTTCTTCCTCATCTAAAGATAAATCCTCGGAAACAAGCTCCCTCTCTTTTGCATGAGATGTGGTAGCCCTTGTTTCTTGTATTTCAGTAGTTTGTGGAGTATTTTTCCCCACAGTGAACTTAATCCTTGGCCCTTTTCGTGATGAAGAGGGAATCACGGCCTGCTTTTCTTTGGCACAGGATTCTGGCGGCAAACTAGGTTTCTCTTTAGGAAGCTCACCTTCAGAATCTGTCTTGAAGGCTTTCATCTAATGGCCATACTTGTGAATCCATTCAGCTGTGTTGTGTAGGGTAGGGGCCAACCTTTCCCTCATGTAAGTACATTCTTTTTTAGACCATTGTACTGGAAGCAAAGGTTTTCCGGCGATGTTGTCCTCATCATAGGCAGAATTTAGGACGTCACCTGAATCTGTGAAATCTTCAGGTAAATCAGCTATTTGAAGAGCCCTGATTTGATCAACTGTCAACCTGCAGAAATCCATTTTTCGTACATCCTCTTCATCTCTACACTTTGCCCATATGTCTTCAAAATGGTAGACATGGCTGTGACCTTTCTTGAGTTTCTTCTTGACGTTCCTGAAGTCAAAGTCACGCCTGTACCTGTAGGTCTTGAGAGTATTTATGTGCATCTCAGCTGAAACATTCTTGGCCTTCTACACAGTTCTGATTGTGTACCTGCCAATGGTTAATGGAAATTTAAACCCTGGCTTATGATTCTTTTGTTGTTCCTTGTGCACAGAAATTGATTGCCTACACAACTCTATAAGAATCCATTTATCTGATGGGTATCTGGGAAGCATGAAAGGGCATCCCATGAAACATCCTACCCTTATGTAAGTAAAGGTAGGAAATTGTAGAAACACACATCCCACTTTGCTAACTGCCTTGTAGGCTTCATCTGAAATCCTCTTCTTCTCCAGAGATGGATCAAAAGTGAATAGTAAAGGAGCAAAGAAGGCATCTGTGACTCTCCTAAAATGGTGGAAGCTTTCCCTCAGGTTCAATTGGTAATAGTAGTCATAGATTGGGGTAGAATGTCTATTACCTTCTGTAGATAAACCTGGAAACTACCTCATTACTGCTACTGAGTACACCAAGAAAGAAGTCATATAAAACTTTAAGGTGGTGGGCGCCTTGATCAGCTGCTCATAGATTTCGTCACTGATCTGCGTTCCCCAATCAATGTGCACTTTCCTCCTTCAGATGATCCGGATGTATTCATACATCCAATCTTGGAAATAAGAAGATCCAGGCAAGCCCTTGACTCTGCTTAGCAAGGTAATCATATCTCTTACGTCTTCTTTGAAGTCACTCCTGGGGAGTCCCTTAGGCCACCTAGAAATAGCATGCCGAGGAGTCTTCAACCACTGTGAGTTAATCAATGTTTTGGCTTTGACTGGATCATTGTCAAATATTTCTTGAGCTCTCTGGATCGTGATAGGAGTGTACTGTTCCATTTGCGGAACTTTGAAGACTATGTCAAAAAATTCACCGTCAAGCCTCATTACAACTTGACCTGCTGAATCCCTCACCGTTCTATCTTCTTGAATGTAGTGTGCAGCTACCTAAAGTACAAACTCCGTGTGATGAGCTGAAGTTGGAAAAGTTGAAACCATATGAAGATTGCTATGTACAATGGCTTTCAGATTCTCATCCCACGACCTCTATTGGATTCTCTTAATGAACTCAGCCAGATCTTGATGGTCGATCTCAGTGTCTTTGATTTCATCTACCTTGGACAACACCATGGTTGGAGGGAAAACGCCCTGGTACTTATACTTCATCTTCCCTTTATCTTTAGGAGATGATGATGGCGTTTCAGCTAACATCTAGGAGAGCAAAAACCAATGTATTTCTTATCTCTGAGGATCTTTGATAGGGCTTTGGAAACAAACTGCAAGAATGGCGGATGCAATGATTATCAAGAAATATGTCACATGGGAAATCGTGAGATGATCAAGGTGATATGGAGTCTCTGTGTTTTGGCCATGTGGTGCGAAAAACGATGAGCGGAAGTGAGCGTGGAGGCGAAAATGAAGAGAAAACACTATTTCAAGTGTTAGATAAAAAGTGCAGATTTTGGTGCTTGGGCGGTGAAAATCACCGCTTGAGCACCGAAGTGATATTTCATTTTGGTGTCGAGGCGGTGAAAAACACCACCCGAGCACCAAATTTTAACACTTAGAAAATCTCGGGGAGCTGTTCGATGTTGGTGTCGGGGCGGTGAAAATCACCGCTCGAGCACCGACCTTGCAAGATAGTTCGGTGTCGTGGCGGTGATTTTCACTGCCTCGACACTTAGGGTAAATTTGTGGATGGGTGTCATGGCGGTGAAAATCACGGCCACGACACCAATGTAACTTGGAGTTTTCGTGTGAAGGCATTAAAAAATTCCGCCTGTACACCGAGAGGAAAAGGGGATGATGCGTTTGGCGAATGGGAGGTCTTTACCACGAAGTGCAAAGGTTTTATCTTTAAGCAAAAGACACAAGAAAGACACGAAGAAAAAAAAAAAGACAAAGCGACATAAATAATGGGCGAAGAATGCCAAAGACAAAAAGAAATTCGAGGGTGTTAAAAACTTAAACAAAGAAAACTAATCAACTGAAACCAAAAAGGCGAACATACCTGTGATAGCAATGGCGGAGGTGATAGACAAAAATCGTGCGACGGAGAGGAAACACCAAGGCTTGATCTCAAAGAAAGCAACACGAAATAGCACGGGAGCGCGCAAAGTGAGGAGATGACAAGCGTTAAGAACAAAGAAAGAAGATAACTCAAGCTTTAAAAGATATTAAAAACGTAGACACGAACTCACGTCGCGCGCATTGAATGTGGCAGAAAAGACTAACTCAAAGCAGAAATAGATGCTCGGGCGGTGAAAATCACCGCTCGAGCACCAACTTTGCAAAATAAACTTTTTGGTGCAATGGCGGTGAAAATCACCGCTCGAGCACCAAAACTTTGCAAACGAAGTTAGGTGCAATGGCGGTGATTTTCACCGCCGTTGCACCAAAAATAGTTAGAAGAAAATGGTGCTATGGCGATGAATTTCACCGCCCGAGCACCAAAAACTAGGAAAAAATAAACTAACTCCTGGGATAAAAGGAGTCAGACTTTAAGCTCGAACTCGAGCCTATCGTCACCTGCCCAGACTAGGTAGGTTTAGGGACTTCGTAAAACGATTTTGTGCCTCGTTTTGCATGCTTGAAACACACTGTCCTAGGAAACGGACTAGTTTCGTATGGGGGTTATCCGAGAATCGAGCGCAACTAGATTCTGTGATAACAATGTTACAAAAAGTGAAGGAGGAATCCGCCATGACCATGAAGAATCTCCAAACTCAGCTAGCAGACCAGACTTAGGTATCGGATGCACAGGCAACATAGATAGCCACCTTGGAGGCCAGAGTGATTAGTTTGGAGGAAGGAGGAGTTTAGACAGAAGGAGGAGGAGACTCAGAAGCAAGAACAAATGTGGAGCGAGAAAGTCAAAAAATTGGAGGAACAGTTGGCAACCACAAGCGTGGAGGCAAACAAAGTCAAGAAGCCAGCTGATGGAGGCAGCCCACATGGTGAAAGCTGCGAGGGAACGAGAAATTCTTGCCAATCGCCAGCTTCAAGTACGCACAAAGGAAGTGAAGCGATTGAAGGACCAACACTCTTCTGCTGCTACTCCCACGTCATCAGTTCATCCAGGGACATCCTCACTTCCCCCTTCCTCTCAATAAATTTTGTACTGCATCATATCCCATTTTTGTTGTCTTGTCGCCTGGAAGGCGACCTATTTTATGGGGGGGATGATGTAAGTGGCTAAATATCCTTAGCGTAGTTGGCCATAGTCGACCAAGCTATTATATTTCAATAAACTATAGTCTTAGGGGGAATAATTGCTGGCATGTACTTTCGGGTAATTAAGTCTCGATTAGTTGTAGCGGGTTGTTATGGAATGTCACGATGGCTGGTTGCTCAACCAACCGCCGAACGTTATATGTACTCAGTTTTATAGTCAGGAGATTTACTACTATTGTGATGATGATTATGATTCCATGATTGATAGTACGGAGATACTTTGTGATTGTACATGGTGATATTTACTGGAAATGAATACAAACGTCTCATGATTCTAGCATATTGTATTGTTTTGTGTTGTGTGTTATATATAGTTCCATTTACTTCCTGTGTATGTAGTACGTTGATATAAACACTCCGCGAGGTAAACAATCTTCATCACTTCCTATCACACGAAAGACTAAGGGAGTATTTTGAGGCTCTACCACACACTCTTCAACTGTCAGAGTATCATCACCAAACTCACGATCATTTTGAGGTGACATGTACATCCTACTTGTGCTTTCTTCAATACTAGTTGACTGATTTTTCTCTTCAACTTGCTCATTTGTGGAGTATAAACCATCAACAGGCACTTTTGCTTCTTCCTTCCTTGATCCTTCGTCCAACGCATGTTCTACTTCTCTTTTAATCATTTCCTTGATGTAGTTGACCACACCCAATTTTCTAGGATACCTAATCAACACACATTTCAATAGCAATCAAAAGAAACACCGTCCTTAAACTCATCTGGCATGTTCTGATATTCTTCACGGAGTATGGAAGTCTCATGTTCACATTGCCTCTTCACTTGAAATTCTTCAGAAACCACAATGAAATCTAACTTCTCACGGTTCCTGGTCCTCAGAAAAAACATCTTCGAAACTTCTAAAAGCTAAACTAAAATCAGGTGAAGAATCTTATTTCTTTGGCACTCATCTATCAACTATACTATGAGTTTTTTTCACAGGATGGCAAGATCTTGGCTCTGATACCACTGAAATGACCCCCTTGTAATTTTTTCCATTTTTCAACAACACTTCCACAATGGCATCCGTCAGCGTTAGCCAAAATCATAAAGCAGTACTGGAAAGTAACCCTACACCAAGAATGTGCACTCAAGACCCAAGGTGGATGAGGTGCAAACATATGGCATCGGGGATTATTAGTATTTCAAACTGAAAGAAGTACAATGCTGGAAAGTAAAGATGCAACTCGACCACTTATTCAACGGGAGTATTTTGACAGCATAGCAGATCAGCAAATGAATAATGCAATACAAAATGTAAAGACAGTGAGGCCTGTCTCTTCCACCAATGGTGGGAATGATAGCAAATGCAAGAAGTAAATAGACGGCAAGCCAACCTCTTCCACTAATGTGGGAATACAATAGACAACTGCAGAAATATTAAGAGTTGTTCGGTACTACTGAACCAGCATTACAAAGTGAAATAGAATTTGCAAGAAGCCAAGAGATTAGATGTCCAAGAGCTGCAAATGTTATTATGAATCTCCAATCATCAAAGACTCACCAGATATGAAAAGCACACTCCAAAAATCCAAATTAGACAATCTAATATGATAGACCAGCAAGCTGAAAATGCAAATCAGCAACTAGTAAACTCACTAAAATGCATCTAACTCACTCGATACTCCATCAAATCACATGAAATCTGAAGCAATGCACTCTAAATGATGGGGCGACCAAGACAAGACCAAGAGACTGCTGCAAGAGTGAGCTATTATTTAATGCATGCTTCCCAAGACAAAGGCAGGCAAACCACAACCATCAAAGAGGGGTGATCAGCAAGAACAAAATCAAGAGCACTCCAAAAAATCTAGAAACTTGCAACAAGGGGTGCCCAAGATCGTAGAAGAAATGTAGCAAATACCCCAAACCATAGAAAAATCGTACATTGACATAAGATCAAAAATCCACCTTCAGCACAACCAAACCAGCAACTTGAAATTCAACAAAATCATCAAAACTGAAACAATATTGCTCAATATGCACTACTGAATGTAGCACACTCCCATTAGACCATCTAGAGAGCCATAGTTTCAGGCCCGAAGAGTGGTGTAAATGCTAAGCTCCCCCTTAGCCAGGTTCTGAAACCAATCCGACAACATTTCGACAAGATAGACAATAGATGATAAACAAAGAGCCTAGCACTTATATTTATAGCCTTTTGTCTCCAGATTCAAATTTTCATTTCCCTCTCATTTGGGCGCCCAACATGAAATTCAATTTCATCTTTAGTAATTTGCAATATGCATTTCATTTCACCTTATTCCAAGTTGTTCCCTTCATGAAAGCATTTCACTTTATCAAAATATAAATAATCTTCAAAGTTAGGCTTCCAAGGTATAAGTGAAATAATATTAATAATAATCACTTATGTCTCCTCCATAAGGCATCGGAGAGAGATGACTTATTTAATTTGCAATTAAAACATTAACTTGAGTGTGCCATATTATCAAATACATTATAAAATGTATTTATCTCCTCTAGGCTAGGCGTCCAATTAAGATATATTAAAATATAACTTAATTACCTCTTCAAATAATTCGCCCTCCAAGCCTAGGCCAAATATTCCACTTAAAAATGTTATTTTCACCAAATGTCGAACCTGCCAAAATAATCACCTCAAATGCTGAAGACCAACTGAATATACTACCTTGCCAAAAACAGCCATAATACCAAGTTGCTGAAACACTGCCAAAATACAACCAAGGGTGTTGGAGACCAAACTGCTCAAATTGACCTGCGAGATATAGCCACTGAACTGAATTGCAGAAACCTTGCTAAAAATAGCATTGCTAAAAATAGAACTTACTAAAAATAGCATACTGCTAAATATAGTAAGTTGTTCCAAACTCATTTTAACCACAATTCGAGCAGCTATCATATTTACTAAAAATAGCATGTCCGAAAAAGTCCTTCGTTGCAGTTGCATGTCACATCACCGCAAAGCTTTCTGAAAACTCAAAAGGAATCTAGAATCCGAACTGCAAAACACCAACATGCAAGCCTCCAAAACTACCAAGGAGTTAGCCAAAAATGCAAGTCATTATCTCGTCATGCATGTTACCACATCTTGAAGCTCTCCAAAAACCCAAAAAGATCCGCCAAACATGCATCAGAAAAACTTGCATGCAAGCCTTCAAAACCACTTCAGAAAGTGGAAACCCTAATTTCAGCTTCTGACTGGCCTACGAGTGTCCAGAAATAGGCTATCAGACACAGAAAAGCGTATGGCTAAAATGGGGACATTGTTGGCATATGGCTTGTAAGTGATTTCACTAATGGCAACCTAAGTCATGCATCCAGTGTACAGTATAGTTTTGGTTTACACCGGCAGAACATAATGAAGAACAGAGTATCCGGTTAGAGGTAAAGGTGTCAATCAATGTGCATCATTTGTTTATCAGTTCATGTTGCGCACATCAGGGATGATTGTTGGGTATCTGTAATACCTTAATCTAGAATTTTGTGGCTACGCATTTATTGGTATGGCATCTAGGAGAACCGTTGCACAAATCCCTTGGTTATCTGTGCGAACAAGCTGACTCGTCGAATATAGTAATCGCGGATGTATAAGGAGTAATTAATTAATTGTTTTCGTGCTCGATTATGTTTGTTTGGGTCCTCCCTATGTCTTAACCGACTTTGGAGGATGCGCATAAAGATTTAATTAAGGATTTAGCAGACAGTTGAAGAATATTTTATGTTTTATGTAAGCCGACATATGAATGATCAAATCCTTGATAGCAGATATATATATGAGATCGGTTTTATCATTTTGATAGGGCGTAGAGAGCGAATGTGTGGAATGTGAAATATATCAATGTGTGGTGCAAAATTCAGCAAAATAATAGTGCGAATTTATCTATGTGTGATGCGAAGAGCAGAAAAGTGCAGAGCAGAGCAAAGCGAAGTGCAGAGTCAGACAGAGGACTCAGAATCTGATACATGAGCCTCACCGAAACTGTAACTTGGCATGAATAGATGCTACTATCTTAGTTCATCTTTCAGATGGTTTTAATTTGAAATTTTGTAAGGCAGTAAGCTTTCCCTTTTGAGCAGTGAGCTCTAGGCAGTGTGCCTGAATGCAAGTGCATTCCCTTTTATAAAAACTTTTCTTTGAGTA